>DWFV01001584.1:0-10965 GCA_018246775.1 Parelbella machaon machaon | reverse complement strand
GCAGGCCGCCAGCCCTCAACCATCCGGTTTCCCAGCCATTGCCGTTAGCCGCGCGCCCCTCAACTACACTCCCGTAAGTTTAAATACAGCCTAACACGCCTGTCCGGGCTATAGCCTTAGCTATACATATACGTATGTTAAGATAAGTCTATATTAGTCATATAATATTAACTTATAAGAAACGTTAACTAGCTAATTGTAGATGGAGCTTACAATACCTATCATAGGTAGGTAAATTTGGGATAGAAAAATTCAAATTTAAATTGAAGAGACATATCATGTACAAAAAGTAATAACATACAATTACAGATAAATCTTTATTTTACTATTCTCCCGTTTTTAATACCGGGATATAGTATGCATTTCGAAATTGTAAACCATTCCATTTCTTTACCAATAGCTTAAAATTCAATATACCTTATATTTAATATTTAATTTTCACCTTTATTCAATCTGATTTATTAACAGGTAATTGGTATTCATCTTTAATTTTAATATGAGATATTTACAGTAGCCGGTGAAATTTCATCTTAATTTTTTTTTTTTTTGTGCGGTTATATTATAAATGATATTACATGTTATTATGTTATATTAATAAGATTAGATTTATATAGAAGATAACGGATCCAGTGTAAAACATAACAGTTGGCGATACAGCCTTATGGCTTGGACGGAGTTTGCTACATCAGCTGTAAAAATAACTTGTTTTCAGCTTAATTTCTAAATATCTATATTTATAAGTAGTATAAGTACCCTTAAGCTTAAGTAGATACTCGAGAGACGGGTTGTATCAAGGGAGACCGAGAACCGATGGACTGATTTTCGTTCGTATCTAACATAATTGTTAGTCTATGTAAGTATATCAGGTCCAGCCGTTTTCTATATAGACATAATCTTAGCATAAGTTATACATACATAGTTATATTTAGTTATAAGTATGCTTCAAAATAGTTGATAAATACAGCGGAAAAGGGAACAATTTGCAAGACTCTACATTTGACGTGGATTTAAGGGTCTGTTGTACCTCATCTTTTGAGGTCCCGGGGGTAAGTATTATTTATATCAATTTCTTACTTAATTAATATTTGTAGAGTAGGCTTCAATGATGTGAAATAAAAACTACTTAGTCAATATTATTATATTGACAAGTCAAAGATTTTCTAGTTTCTTATCTAACTAATGCAGTCAAGTGTTTAATTACCAACTAAAGATAAAAATTTTTGCTTGACTAGGAGATCTTATAATCATTTATTTATTTATTTAGAAACATATCTAATTAGGTTTCATTTGCTCTTAAATCCTATTCTTCTAAAGCTCATATCATAACAAGGAATTAAACTCACGAATATCATTTTTAAACATAGACATGCGCTTTCTAGTGAAACACATAACAAAAATATAGTAAAAAACATATTCATTAAGAGATATTTAACTAACCTGCATTGAACCTTGGACCTTATCAACAAGAACATCAGGTCAAATTAATTCATGATAACACGGCATTTCGCACAATGAATATAAGAAAACTTTCATACTTATTTTATATCGTGATAAATGGCATCAAGTTATTAACTTTCGATTCCAACTTTTTTCATTTATTACGTCATGTTCAAAAATGCTCATTTCAGTGAGTTTCAAATGAAGGCAATTCGCAAAATTGTCCTCCTCGAGAAGTTTCAACTGTCAAGGAATTCGAATTAATGTTTATTCTGTTTTGTTTCTCATCGGGATGGTTAATTCACGTTTCGGAGTTCTTTAAATTCAACGCGAAAAATATTTGCTTACTATGCCTAAGACGGAGAATAGATCTAAGTGTACACGCAGTAATATGATACATAGTGTGATGAGACTATGACAGGTAGGTGGAACGCGCGCCGCTAAGATAGTTCGTGGAGTCGCAGACGACGAACACCGCAGACGCAATTAGCAGCCGACGACACTAAAATTTTAGCGAGACGGTCCAATCTCATTACGGAACCGATCTTCCTTGTCGCTCTTAAAACATAATCACCATAAGTTAGCGAGCAAGTGAAGCGTGAGAGATGCGATTATAAAGTGTTCCGAAATATGAGCAGGCGACGGGCGATGGCGGCGGCAATCTACGCGGTGCACTGCTTCGGATAATGGCTTTTTGAAACTGCGACCGAGCTCCATAACTGCGATTCGGAGACGCCATCAGTCTTCATTGCTTGTCGGCACCCGCCAGCCGCCACCGCCACAAGATCTTAACTCCTCATATCCCCGATCCTCACAATACATTTTTCAAGTCCAAGCTTCCATAACATTTTTATAAGAGTACATATTTCAAACATCCGTTCCATCACCGCCACCTAAGCGACCCATTCGTAGAATTGTTATAATAAATAGAATGTTTGGATGCTAAAGACATTTAAGCAATTATAGCACGAGTGAGTTTCACGCTTAGCCGAGCACTACAATGAGTTACCCTTCCGTTTCAGGCGATTCATATATCAAACGGGATATTAACTCAATCGTCCGTAATCGTTGGGGTAAAACAAATACGTCGCTAATGAGAGAATGAACGGTCCAGCCGCCGGCCGGTTCGAATCGGCGCGGCGCATGTGGTTCCCGGGTGTAAAACGATCTTATTAGGTAACGGGAATGCCCCCACGGGCAATAACCGTAAATCAAGGAGAACAAGCGGTGTAATTACCGTTGCCGAGCGGTCGCGCGCCGCTCTAACTCATCCACTCGCTGTTTTTATTTTGTTGGCCACTGAGCCCGCTACCGCTCTATCGACTGCGAACGAGAACGTACTTCCTTTAAATCTGCCGCGAGAGGTTACCGTTCCATGTGACGTTTTACAACTCCTTTCAATTATTATTTGCGCGCACTCACAATTGAAACCGTCGGTCGATTGACGATTAAACTTCCAATGGTCTAAATTAAAACTTTCTAATGTTAGATCGTCGATCGGAGTTCACACGGCTTTAGCAACTGACCCTCTTACTTTTCTCTAATTCCAGGGCCCCCTGATCCCCGCGGCTTTTACCAACGGTTATCATTGAAAGTGTTATAGCACAAATATTAACGTGAGTATTATTTTTTTAATGTGCACTCTCATCCCGCCTAATTAAACCGCCGTTACGCGAAACGGCGCTTAAAAGTACGAGTGATATCGCGGGCAATTGTAGCTACCGCAAATATAAGCGCTTAAATTACACTAACTCAAATAGTCTGAGTTAAACAGTATCATGCTTTAGTGTTTAGACTTCAAATAAGTTAGGTTCAACAATCAATTTGATTATAAGCTAATTAGAAACCTAAGGTAGATGACATTCATTGAACACCAACCATGTAAGAATTCTCATGTAGGTATTTTTTTTATTTTTTTTTTTGTTTCACGAACAGTCAATCAGTAGCGTTGATTGACGCACCTACCTAGCATTTCTAAAAACCGACCTGTACTTAGTTTATAGATAATAGTAAGTACGTCGTAGTGATAATTAGATATACTAGACTAATACTTCCTTTGTGAGAAATAAGCTGATGAAAAGGTATGATTGTAAATAACTTTGCTTACAATTTGTGAATTTCCAAGACATTCTAATTACAACAAAAACCGGTAGTTTTCTTTCAATAATTTCTCACTTGGGACTATTTAAACAACAGCTTATAAGGATTACTGTTACACATAACAAAATCATTGCACTCAGGTGGCGAGCGGCGTGGCGATGCGCAGCGAGCCAACACCAGCGCCAACTCCCCAAGAACCTAACGCCAGCGCTCCCGGTATCCTCGGTGCTCCCGGCGGTATCATCGCCCCCAGCGCCCTCATCGCCCCCGGCGCCTTCATCGGTCCCGGTGTCCCGACGCCCCGGCTGTGCGTGCGCCCGCTCCGCCGCCGCGACTCCCGTGCGCATGCCGTGCCCGCCTGCGCGGCGTCGCCTCCACTGCACGGCGCGCCGCATCGGCGACGGTCGTCTAATCCGTCCGGCCAGCGCGCGGACCGATCCGTCGACCGCGGCACCTCAACCTCGAGTCGTAACCCACCCCCGACGACCTCCCAAACCCTACCCCTTCTCCCCGACCCTACTTTACCTACTCTATTGTAAATAACGATAATACATAAACTTTTGTCGTGTGAACGAGATATAGTTCTATTGATTAAACAGGTATTTTTTCAAATTATTCTCGCTTTCGACTGTACCGTAGATGTGTTGTCAAAATAATAAATGATAAATTACAAAAAAATATTCGTAATAATATAAAAATGCATCTAGCGATTTACTTGCAGGGAGGTATATCTTAAAATACTTTATTATTCATAGTTAACTTACAGTATAAGGTATAAAATATAACTTGCATGTCTCCAACTTTTAACGCGCGAGACCATAACTTCATAAGTAGGATTGTTTTTTGGTATATACGATTTTCTCGTCACCTTGACAGCATTTCATGTGTTAAATTATTCGATAACGGCTCGTCCGATTTGACATTTCGTTTTCGGAATTCTATCAGTTTTTCGATTGAATTGTTGTATTCACATTAAGCTTATTCCTCCCTCGCGTTCCGCGTGTACAGAGTTGATTGTCGGTAGCGGTATTAGGTTGGTAGAGGCTAGTCGGGCCGAGTCGAGACGACAACACCCGGCGACGTTCAGCGACAAGCAGCCGGCCCGGCGACCGGGGGCAGCGCCGAGCGGCGCGGCGCGACGCCGAGCGATGCCGCGCGACGCCCCGCGACCGGTGCCGGGCCGGACCGGAGACAATAACGCGGTTCTCGACCGCGCGTCCGTTGCGCGCCTCCTCGCTCGTTAACCAACACATATTTTATTCAATCTATTTTTAATATTAATGTCAAATATTAACGTAATTACTATAATACTTCATATTGCGCATATTTTATCTATCAATGTAATTATTTTCGCCTAATTCGAATTGTATAAAATCACCTCTTTGAACAGCTGTTCGATTTCAGTAGCGGACTTTCTCGATTATAATTTCCGTACTTTATTATTATATTCCGTATAAGACTATATTAGTTACGCGTATACATACTTTCTAATTATATGTATTATGATATAAATTTTTATCCTAAGGATAATGATCACATTTACGATTCATAAGGACGTTTGGAAAGCTAAGTCGGAACATTTCATAATATTTCTCATCGCGTTAAGATAATAATTCGTTTCTATCTTGTACCTTTGAAAGTAGGTATTGTAATTATAATGAATAACATTTTGTGCATTACGTAATTAATATTTCATTGTTTCTTACGATTGTATTTACCTAAATGTAAGACCACTGTTTGAAAATTACGCGACTCCACCTTAAACGCGGAGTCACACAGTACTTAGTCGTATTTAAAGTTTTAATCAAAGTAATATATATTATAACAATAACATTTTCGTACAGAAATTTCGATGTAGTTACACCACATACCATTACAGTAAACCGATGACAGGGGTTTTGAAATCACTCAAAATGCGCAGGTTCGAAGTTATAAAGTGAAACATGAAGTCAATTCATTAATCATATTCGTTAGGTACTGGTACTGGAGACTCGAACTTTCGACGACCACTTGTCTCGGTAGCCGCAGACGGGCGCGCGTGCGCCTGCGCACGTGCTCTCGGTTGCATTCATTGGTTATTAACAATTATTATTACTCATTACCTACATCAATTAAACCTTAATATTATTAATCTAGGTATTAAATTTTAGGTAATAATAATGAACAATCTTTTAAATGCTATTATATAAATACGTTATGAATATAAATGTTTCCTGTTACAAAAAAAAATATTGAAAATAATACGAAGTAAATCAATATTCTTTTTAAAGGTAATTAATTACTTACGAGTATATAGTTAAATTGAATAACGGAATATAAAACGGAGCGCGCCAGTCGCTGGCCGGCGCGCTCGCTTCGCGTTTTTATCATTTGTGCCGAGACTTCGTTCGTTACGGGCGCCTCGAGCGTACGACCGCGCGCCACACACACACCGCCCTGCGGCCGTCGCGCCGCGCCGCACGCACCGCAGGAGACGCGACCGTGATTATCTTGTTAAACGTTAGCTAGGAAATTGATAATGAAATCGAAAGGTGTGAGTCTATTAGACGGTCGGAAAATTCGATATCATACCTAACAAAATAACGTAATTATTTGTTTTATATTTACGGTGTTGTAGGTATTTAAGACATTTTTTCTTAGAATATTTATTATTACGATATAAAATGTTACAATCGTTAGGCCCGGACCTCGGTCATCTCATTCACTGTCACATCCTCACTATAATTATATTTTCTTATTGATCTTTTTAATATAGGAGAAGCGTACACGGCCGCTTATTCCCGTGCGAGTTCGAGTACAAACATTCAAACTAACATTTTATAGTGAGAGGCGATAGTTTCGCCGCGTTCGTGAGAAGCCATCGGTTCGCCGCGATTGCACCGAGACGTAATGACAATTAATATTGTGTATATACCTAGATAGCCGCATGTGTAAAAAGACGTATTAGTCGATACCATCTGATCAATATTATTAGACTCATTCGAGCTGGAATCAGGATTAGCTTGACGGAGATTAGTTTCATTATTGTTATTATGGTTTGTTATCACGCTATGTGAGTTTTGTTTCTTTAGTATCCTTTTTTAGAGCAACATGTACGAGCCACAATGTAACAGGAACGACATCAACCAAATTATCCATGATATAAAAATTAAAAAGTGAAACTTAAATGAATTGGAAGAAATATTTTTTTCGTCAGCAAATAATATTTTAATTTTGCGTGTAAGCAATAGCTATAATAGAGAAAAAGAATTTAACAAAAGTTTTTGCATTTTTTCTTTCTGCAATACGTATTACTTATGTCATTTGAACAAGCTTTTGCGTAATACATAGGTCAATTTTAATTACCCTTGATATTTCATTGAAAACGTAAATTAAATCAACATGAAACATTTATTGGCCAACAAAAGCCATGTAGCTCTGTGAAAAACATCTATACGTATATAGTATGCCCTGGCTCGTGCGTGGAGCGCACGCCGACGCGGCCGACCGGCACGATCTCGATCGCAGCCACCGACGCCGCGCGGCATAGCTCGCTTGTTTATATACGCGTTAGTTCATTTTATTTCAGTCACCATTTTAGAAATATGTTCTATATCAGAATAAAGACTACGTAATCATAAGCGAGATCTCAAATTTATTTTAAAAATTCTTTATGTAATCCTAACTGCGACTTATCGTATGATATCCATCTATATAATATAAAATTTTAAAAAAGATAATTTATTATATTTTGTATAATGACATTCTATATTAATTTACACTCGATCTACTTTATATCGTTGTTAAAGATAATAATTAATTTTAATCTAATAAAGTGACAGACTGGTAAAGTTCGTAGAGTCGCCATGGCGGCCTTAGATCAGTAGCTTTGCATACTCGGCGATGGCCAACTTAATGTTTCAAGGACCAAAGGTATACTTAGTCGCGTAGAACCGGACGCGCATTGGCTCCGCACGAACCGAGTTCGACCGATCGGTTGTTTAATATCAGCATCAGAGCGTGTCTGTGAGAAAAAACGTTTGAGAATTCACGGCGGGCCGAGGCGGCCGCGGCGTCCCGCTCAGCGCCGCACTCGCACCGCACCCGCACCCGCGGCGCGGCCGTGCGCGTGCACGTGCACTCCCCCGCTCCCCATCCTGGCATTCCCCGCCCCGCGCAACGCCGCCCGCTTCGTTTCGTTCTCGCGGTTCTTACTTCTCGATTACGTGCTTCGCGTGCTGACTGATTTTCTATAGCAATAAAAATCAATTACCTAAGATTTTACATTAACGTAAATTTGGATTTATATACGTTCGAATTTGGTGTCATGTACATTTAAAATATTAGTGAAAGGAGATAACGATAGGCGAACGATCCGCGACGTGTGTCATCGCGGCTTCGGCGCATTATTTTCGTCATTTCTTCGTGTATAATATGTTACATGAATCTGTATACAATATGGATATAAATCGTATTGACGAATACAATTAGTTTTTACGGCATCTCTTTATTAAATAATTATAATAATAATTAATATCATACATTTTGTAACAGCGGCGGGCATGTCCGCCGCCCGATTCCGTGCACCAGTGCACTTTATCTTATTGGAATTACATTATTATAACGTACATAATACTATGATATATATAATCATACAGCCCTTCGAGGCACGCGTGTATGGCGATGTATGTATACACATTGTGCAATGTACATATACCTATTATAATACAATGATTTAAGACAAGGTTCACATCGTGCCGTGTGTATGTGGTAATAAATATAATATGGACATTGTTCAAACAATAATCAGTTGTTTCATTTAACCTTTTATCCCTTATCCCTTAGTATATAAGTACTCACACTTTCATATTTAATATCTGGCAGATGAATACGATTAAAACATATAACATTCAGTGGTGCCACAGGCATCAATTAAATTCTTATCGAAATTATGTGAAATCACACTACATTAAAATGCTTTATTATAAATATAATCACATTGAACACATCATAATTAAATAATTCTTGGAATTTAATTGAAAAATCTAAAACGAAAACAAGCCCTATATCAATATAAAACGTGATATGATTTTCATATTAATTTTTACAAAACGGAAGTGATCATAATTCCCACATACAGGTAATTTAGGATTTAACAAAATATTATTTAAGATTGACCACCAATGTGACATCACTCTTACATAATTAGTATCTACTTTTGGTAGTGACCAACCCTACACAAGTTGTAGGCAATTTAATACTAGGTACGACCTTCACTCGGAGAAACCTACGTTCGCCAACACCGAGCATCGAGTATAGGGACTAAAATACTTGACGATTCAAAATTTCAAAAGAGTCTCATTAAAAAAATTGCAAATACAATGTTACTTTACATTACATATTTGAAAATATATTTTAAAAGTACTTTACTAAAGGCAAAGAATTTTCAAGCAACTATCTTCAATTTAAATACGAATTCTATTTAATAATAGGGCAATTTACCTACCAATATTTTACCTTTGAAATTCAAGTATTGAAAATTTTCCGATTAAACTTTGAAAAGTCTTGGAGCGAGGTTATGGGCCATTCCTTTCGACATACAGCCTTTATTAGAACAGCCCACGTCCGCCGACAGAGAGGCACATCTAGCCGTAATATAGGACCGTCTTATACAATACGTGACTCTATTCATAGAGCTAAGGGGCTATTAAAGAAAGAATCTGTTAAAGACTAAGCATTGTGCCAACACTATTGTAATGAGAACCATTTATTACACTGATATATAACAATGTAGTTGCTGGAAAATATAATAAAACAGGTCTCTGGACCACTACTGCCTTCTTTTACAAATATGATTGAAATCTGAGACTCTAACCTGCCACGTGGGACTCATACAAATTCTCACCTTGAAATAAACAAAGCTAATATCATGTTACTTATCAATACTTAGCGTTTGTGATATTTTATCTAGCTACATGAAAAATCATAATGCTCCAAGCATCGTATGAGGGTATTCAGCACTAGTCATCTCATCACGTCATCTCATCATCATTCACGGGGTATGTAAACGTGACATCATAAAAAAATGTATATGAAATGAGGGTCACTCAAAACTAAAAAATTAAGATAAATACTTAATATATAATCATACTATCTTCATACACATATACAAAATTGGAATTGTTAGTTGAAACTTCAATTATACTACATCCGAGTGTATTATGTATTTCAATTTTGTAAATCTAGTATGAGAAAAGGAGCTTCGTGTACTCCGCCGGGATAACTATCAAGATATCTGGGTCTGATCGCAGTAAGACACTGTTCCATTTCAGACTAGATACAAACGTCTATGGAGATATATAGAAATATATACATATATATGTTTGTATACAATCCACTGCTATTTACACACGGTCTGAATAGTCACGGACTACTTAGAGCGCTTAGGGCCTCTTATACAAAGAATCTGTTCAGCCATTGTTCCAGCCAGCAACATTTACCTATACACGGCGATGTGTGTAATAGGAAAAAAGAGAAAAAATTTCCAGGTCACTGATACCTCGAAGATAGTTCACATCTCGGTGCTATATATCTTTCACTGCTTTTGGAATACGACTATTGGAAGTTTTATGGAATACTTTGATAGAATTATATACAATACATATGCAAACACGCTAATGTTGGTGTGTGTGTGTTTGTGTGTGTGTACGTTCGTGCATGTACGTATGTGTAGTATAACGTACGTATGTGTATTTGTGTGTTAGTATGTGTTTTCTCCTTTAGAAATTAATTTAACAAGAAAGTAAAGAGATAGACGGAATTAGCTTGACATAATTGAATAATAAATCAGTGAAGACCCGGTGGTATAGAATTCAGGCTTCCGATCTGAGAGTTTTAGGTTCAAACCGTTGCGCGTACCTCTTTCTTTAGAAAAAATCACTAGGTGAAGACCCGTGTTTGAAAGTGAAACGATATAAAGGTTGATGACAATGATTTTTTATAATATACATTAGTCAACGTGGGCCGAATGTGATTCAAACTATATTAAAATTGACCTACTTTCGCCAATGGACGTCTTTTTACGTGTTACATAAAAGATCGCCCGTATAATACGTGACTATTGGTAAGGATCGGCTGATATATTGCACTAACACTATTTTTAATACAGCTTTTATGTACACTACAATATACAATATAGTATGTGAATTTATCATAAGATATTTTAACTGTAAATTTCATAAAATCTTTAATGGAAATAATCCGCAAAAAAATTGCAATATGCTAACTATGTTGGGATTTCCCCTATATCGCTATAAAAAAAACAATTAAGCATTAATGACACCATCTACTAACAAGACTAAGTGATTGGAAATGCTTACATAATAGCAGTGATAGCCTAGTGGTTAAGAATTCAGCCTCGCACTCCGGGGGTGCTGGGTTCAAATCCTT
>DWFV01001583.1:0-10968 GCA_018246775.1 Parelbella machaon machaon | reverse complement strand
TGATGTTACGTTCTTAAGTATAGGTATTATAAATTTCAATAAACGCTAATTTCTAAATAGGAATATTCGAAATAGGAATGCATATAGTCTTATTACTTCGAAAAACTAGCAATCCCAAACATATTGTACAATGTGACGACATGCTGGATATTTTTTGCCAAAATCAAATAACATAAGATACCAAATGTTTGCAAACAATTTTATTTTTTCAAATATTCGGAGGTGCACCTCAATATTATACCCCGGTGTAGCATTCCCTCTGCTCTCAAAGCAGTTTTAAATATTGAATTGAATTTTTTTTGTAATATCATTTCGACTACGCCTTATATTATTGACACCAATATTATTTTTGGAATAACAGTACTGTATTTTTCACTAAACGCAATTGTGAATGAATTCTGAATATGTATTTAATGAAATTTACTCAATTTTTTAACTATATGCATCTAAACGTATTTCTGTTCCACATGCAAGTTTATTTTGATTCATTCACTCATTCATTCATTCGTACTTAAGAAAATTGGCATAGAAAAGACTATTTTTGATGTTCACACATTTTAATCCCTACTGAAAGATTTTCATGTTCGTATTTTTGCCGATTCGTTGGTAAATACTAAACTTAATACTTTAAAACATCCATTTACGTTGTTCTATGTATATTCTTTCATCGGATTGTAATCTCTGTAAATCTCCTCAAGTCAGGTGAGCGCTTTAAACTTGTCTACAAAGTTCCGTTCGGCTCTACTGTGAAAGTTCTATAAGTAATACAGCACATTACGAAATTTCGTTATCCCATTGCAGAATACTTTTAGTAGGTATGCTTAAATTCGTTCAGTTTTCATAATATATTCATATTTTTTATACTTAGTAATAAATTATTTTATAAATGATAAGGAAATAATGAACTCAATTAAATAATTGGTGATTATCTCGTTGGTCGAGTGGTTGTAAGAACGACGATCGGCTCTTGTAATTTTCTGGAAAAAAATCTAGTAGTCGCCCGGAGTCTGAATTTGTGCCCGATGTATAGCAAAAAGGTCATTATTCCATTGTGAGAGGTAAACGTAACGTGAAACGTGAGGGTACCTCTTCTCCCTCTACCCCTTCGGGGATTACAGGCGTGATAGGAAACCTGTGTAATTAAAAACTTAAATTAAACCGAGATATTAATCAGATTTGTATACACTTATATACATCACCTACTGAATGGTTCCTTTGTTTTAAGATTCTAAGAGGTGATTTTTTTTAAAGATTAGGTTCGTTTGGTTAAAATCATAATTCTCCATAAAAAAGCTTTGTTGTATTAAATAATAGAATAGAATCAATAACAAATTGTACTGTTCTGAAACAAAACATCTCTCTACTTTGGTTGTAACTTTTAAATTATACTTGAAAAATATACTTTAAACCATATCTGTTCTTATCCTGTCATTATTACCTGTCAATTACTGTATCCTTCAAAGTATTACATAACCAAATTTAAAAATAAAAATCAGTATAATTTCAACAACATGATTGTTATTTTCAAAATACATTGATGTACATAAATAAATTTATCAATAATTACATTATGCCATATTTCATAACAGATTAAATAAATATTCTATAATGTAACATAGCTTTTTATGATTAATTAATATATTGTCAATTCATCCATGCTCCTATTTATCAATTAATAGTTAGAATGTTCAATTATAAGAAAACTATTCTGCCTGTAAGAGAATTGTGTAAGGTGTAGTATCATGCAGTTGGATATCATTTATGCATTTTATAAGCCAAGTTTTATTAACATGTTTCACGTCTGGTGATACACGCTCCTTTAATTTTAACATCTTTCTAAATTCAATTTCTTTATCTTTATGAACTAGATAATCAATATCCTTAGATTTTATTGATTTTTCAACAACGCCGCCATATGCAATCCAATGCCTTTCAAAATGCCTTCTTTCAGTTGTTGAAAAACTAATGAAATCTGGATAGAAACCCAATCTTTTATCCTTAAAAAGATCAGGTAGAGGGTTTTCTGGTAATAAGTCACAATTAGGGTTCTTAGAATCTGTTACATCAGCATTAACTAAACTGTCATCACTTCCATAGTTTACTGTTGAAGTGGAAGAAGCGGTGGAAGAATTTAGATCCTCACTTTTTCTTTTTTTGTTCTTTATTGGTGATATATTTTCCTCACTGAGTTTTCTTTTCTTATCCGGTGAAGAAGTCTTTTTAGTTAAAAATTTGTCTATTTTAACATTTGTGGGACTCTTCTTTGAAATTTTCTTTGGTTGTTCTTCATCATCGTCTGCTGCAGCGTCTGCTAATTTGTTGAGAAGTGATACATCAGTTTTCTCTTTAGACGTCTTGTACAACTGCCGGAGTTCTTCTAAGGTGGTAGCAGTCTCCCAGTTCTTGTCATCTCGTATTTTTGTCACCCTTGGAAACCTTACTGATATTCCATTAACAGTGTGTAAATTGGACTTTGTTAATTCCGTTCCTGAAAATGACATATTAAATAAATAATAGAAAATGTAACATTGTACAATGATTTTCCAGGTTCTTATTTTATTTTTAATTGGATGTTTAGACATCTTCTAACATTAGATAAAACTTCTTCAGTTTCACACTTTTTAAACTAAAGTGCTTAGACTTCCCAAGATCGACAGCTTGGATAATCAGTGTCCAATTACAAAGAATGACTAATATTCTGTATTGCAATATAAATTCTGATAACAAAACATTCTTTATGAATAGTACTTACTACATGTCAAATGCCTCTTTTGTGTTGATGTAAATGAAAAATAATAAATAATTAAAACAAACCTGTGATTTCCCAAACTGGTTGCTCCTTTGGATCTTTAGCTACAAAATCTGGTATCAAGCCTTTATTACAATCCAACCAGGACGGAGCTCTAGTACTATCTTGAGATATCTTAATCATGAGTGGTGCTAGTTCCTTTTGTAACCTTTCCAAAGTACTATCATCATGGCCAGTATGCACTTTGGTCACAGAGACCCAGCGATTCCTTGACTTATCTAGGCAGCCCATCAAGAATATTGACATCATTCCACCTTTCCTGCCACTTCCTGTAAAATTCATTTACAAGTCTCAATTTACATATATAAACAACATCAAAAATTAACATTAAAAGTTACATTACATTAATATTAAGAATTACCATCAGAAATTATCTATTGAAATAATAACTGTCATCACATATACACAGATGCCTTGATTTAGTTATGAAGCCATCAAAAATAGTGGCCCATATATTTTTTTAATGGTTTCTTATAATAGGTTAAATAAACTATCTTTAAACGAACAGTGCCCTACTGAATAATACAAACTATTAAGGGCCCCTGTAGTTCTTACTTTTTTGTTTAAAATTAGTCAGAGAGGGCAACTTACCAAACCATGCTCCAAGCACAACAAGATCAGCTGTGTCTGCCATTGCACCGTCAAACAAGTAATCCTTTTTTACTTTGAGCCAGTGTCTTTTACCAGGTTCATAGATTGATTCTAAGTCTTTCAGCACAAGTCCTTCCAATCCCAACTGCAAAACCTGAAAAATAAAACAATACACTCTACAACCAAAAATAATTTATTCTAAGTTCAATTTTCTACATTGATAGTTGAACAGATGTCCAAAAACATATGTATAATATGCTCTTGATATAGGTATTGATGTCATTTTCATTACAAGTATGAGAGAGTGAGATAGGGAATTCAACTATAGGAGTAAATATAAAGGGTTATTAACGTTATAAACAATTATGTAAAGGGTTAATTAACACAAAATATAAAAAAATTTATAAATCACCTTTGCAATCATCTTTGCCAAATCAGCAGGTTTTTGTATTAACTTTTGTTCAGAAAACATTACATGATTTGTAATTTCGACCATGTTATCTTGAAGAATCTGTCGCCGTTTTCTAATTGGCATATCCAATAATACTTCACCATTATAGTACAAACAGTCAAATACATATAAACATACTTGTGCACCTCTGAATTCCAACTGCTTGTGTTTTCCTAATGTACCAAATGGCAAAGGTTTGCCGGTATTAACATCTACCATCAAAACCTCAGCATCCAATATCATATCTTCGCCATTAGGAAACGCTTGAGGTAAATAATCTTTAAAGTGATTCACTTTGTGTGCCATCACCGGCTTTAAGGCACGAGAGAAATATTTGAATTCCTTACCCTTTTTGTGGACTTGAACTCTTTCTCCATCATATTTAATTTCAGAGAACATACCATTAGGGCATTTTTCCATGGCCATTTCTATGGATTTGCAGGCTTGAGCGAGCATTGGTAATACCGGTGTCATTAGACTTAGTTTTGCTTGTACAGCTCTTACTGATACACCATTTCCTTTCACTTCAGTGCTGTGCGATAATATTTTATCTAAAACCATGTTAAGGTCTCTTGATGTTTGGAAAACACTGTAAGCATCAGGATGTACACCTTCTAGAATGTGTTTTGGTCCAGCATTGATCCTTAAGTCCCCTTTGATTAACCTGATCAACATTTTCAAGTCATTCAGAGTACATCTTTTGATTAATTTCTTAAAGTGATATATTTGTTCGTCTTCCTTAGTAAGTGTTGATAATTCTTCAAGAAATTCTTCAACTTCGTGTATTGTTAAATAACTATCATTAGAAGGTTGCAATTTATTAGTCTTCTTAAAGAAATGCTGGATTGTGTCAGCGACATCACCATGTTCTAAATGTGTTAACATGTCATCATGGTCACTGTTAAAAATCCTAGAAAACAACTTTACAAGTTGTTTGCTTTTCAAATTATACACTCTTTTTGACACTTGAGGCAAAAGTAGCTTACACCAAAGTGCTAGATCACCTTCAAATTTATTTCCATTACATCCCTTAGTAAAAAAGTTGTTTACAATTGCTGTTTTGTCTGTATAGGCATCTACTTGGGATATTTTTTTACATATTGATATAAATGTTGAGAATTTATCATCATCTGTCTTTATTGGGGATGCTGTTGAGTCAGTTGTATCTTTGCTTCTATTACTAGGGCTTGGTGGTGATGGATTCGACTCATTTTTAATAACTTTTGCTGTATATTTTCCATCATTTTTTTGAGCATAGACTTGTTCCATTTCATTTATTTTATCAAGCAGTAGCACTTGGTCATCTTTGACTAAAGTAGCCCAGTTTCCGATGTCGTCTATGCTGTCGATACGTTTTGTTGCTGGGCGTTGTTTTAATAGAACGTTCATGAAGCAGTCTACGTGATACCATGATTTCATTTGCTGATTTTCTCCGTATGGACTAGGTACAACTTTGGCGATACGTAATTCACCGCTCTGACAATTATTTTTACATCCTTTACAAGTTGCACGTGAACCTTTCGCTCTATCGATGTAAAACGGCGTAAAATCTGCCATTCCGACTCGATTATATTTCTGCAATCTGGTAAAATATTTACATTTGAACTTTACACATATTCACTAATCATTGTATTATTTGCGAATACCATCACATATTTCAATGAACGTAAAATTTTTATAATTTATAAATATAGCGAAAACACCGCAAAACTATTTATGATACACGGAACATGTTATAACAAGTTGGGTGAATCTGATAAAACAAAATGACATATTCAAGATGACAGTACGATCAAAATGACAGCGCTTCAACGTGTTCAACATAACTAACTTCTTTTAGGTAGTCATATTATTTATCGCATGTGCAGTATGAAAAAATTATATATAAAAAGTTTTGACACTTTGATGTTACAACGTACTCTATTAAATTTTCCTTTATCACGCAAAATGCAAATACGAAATAACCAACCTAAATTAAAATGTGAACATTTGCACTATCGGAACGAGTTCAATAGTCTGTACCACTGAGTAGTATTGACTTTCGGGCACGGCTTTCGGAGCAGTCTGCCTAGTTCATAAACGCGCATGCGCTATGAATCAGCAAATTCCGTTTTACGCAAGTGCTTCAATACCAAAACATATAAAAATATTTGTATTGAGTGATTATTAAAATTCTGTATTTGTATTTCAATTTGTATTTTCTTTTAAAACAACTTGTCATGACACATACGTATAGGCAGTTTTAGTTATGCTACACCAAGAGAATTGCCAACGTGTTAGGTATTTCGTTTCAAAGAATTTGAAACGTCTGAAAAATCATTCGTTACAATATAACACTAACATTTTCTAAAAGAAATAATAATGCATACAATTTATTTCTCGTATACAATTATATTTAATTTGATTTCTTACGAGATGTCTCCTTTACTTTTCAGCTTCATCTTGCCATCAGGAATTTAACAGTGATGGATCAAAACATGGCACCCTCACTTCGCCGCATTATCCTCTTGCTTATCCACCGAACACGCATTGCCACTATGAATTTTTCGGCAGAGGGAAAGAAAGAGTTCGACTGATATTTCAAGACTTTTTTTTGCACAAACCAGCCGACGGGTCTTTGGAGTAAGTATATTTACCTCGCCCAATATTCTATTTTACTCCTGCTGTAAACCAGTTAACTCATAAATAACTGTTTTATTACTCATTAGTATGTACTGGTCTTATCTAAATGGTTCATTTAACATTAAATCTATTAAAAACCCCAGTAATATACAATTTAACTGGTGATCTTGGGTAGCCTATGTTAGTTATTGTTGGTAAAGTATTTTATTATCCTTCAAAGCAATTTCGTTCAAATAATATTGTGCGACTGTAACTACTGCAACTGTCTGTTTAAAAATTACTTAAGCTACTTATTTTAATGATTTTTGTAAACTGTTTTATGTTTTAAAATAATTTAAATATACATATTTTCAATCCTCGAGTATAACTGGTTGCAGTATAATATCGAGCAATACTTATATTTTACTTCATCATCTATTACAGTTGTACTAACGTGGACTCGCTGCAAGCTTTTGTTAATGTGGACGGCAGATTGGAGAAAGTCGATACTTTCTGCGGCACCGACCTTCCAAAGCCTATAATGTCGAACGGACCCAAATTGATGCTTGAATTTCGAGGAACTCAATCGTCAAGACATTCCAGAGGATTTAAAATATCATACTCGTTTGTGGAAAGTAAGTTTTAAAACTTAAACAGATTTGTACCTATTTTTGTGGCGCCGTGAAAATATTTGTTGAACATGTCGATCTTGTTAGCACAACATGTCGAAGGAATCAAAAACCTTGGTGGTATTTCATTGAGCGCTGTTGTAAAACCAGCCGTATTGATTTAATAATATAAGTAATCATTGTTAGTTCTAAATATGTAAATAAATACACGAAGGCTTCTTTAATATTAATAAACAAAACTCATTAAGTTACTGTTCTCACGCTATGCAAAGTGCTAGAATTATTGTTAGTGAAATTCCAGTGCCATTTGTACTCGTAATAACTCTAATGGAAGGAACCAAACTTCGTACACAGGCTCTAAAGTTTGAACATCAATATTCGCTACTATATCGACTATGCGAGGAAAGTTAGCTGCAAACAAACCTAATTATGGCCGGGGATTAGCTATGAATATTAACGGGATGCGACATTCGCCAGGCTTGAAATATGTAAACGGGTACAGAACTGAACTATGCACATCGGATGAATTAGCTTCCCACTGTGAACATTTGCTCTACATTTCTGGTCCAACACACATTTATCTTGCGCTTTGCGTAATATTATCCGGTGAAATATACGTCTCCGGATGAACTGAAAATTAGGTTTATCTACATTTTTTTTGTTACGTCGTATTTTAGCATGTTATACCCAAAGGATAAAAACGAAATATATTAAATTAAATGTTATTTCTATAAATTGATGTAGTCACCTTTAAACTACGTTTTTTCCGATGTATTAAAAGAACAGCTACACAGATATTTTGTAATTTTTTTTTCTACAACTTTTCTAGAAAGTTCAAGCAAATTTGAAATATTTCCTTATTTCTATGTATTGCAGATTTCGGTATTACAACTGGAAGGCAGCTGAAAGAATTTCCATGTGCGTTTGTCTATAACAGCACTGAAGCTCGTAATGGCACGTTTGCATCGCCTAACTCTCCTGGGCCGTACCCGCGCGACACGGAATGCTCATACTTCTTCCACGGGAGCCAAAGCGAGAAAGTACACTTGCACTTCACCAACTTTGATGTTGAAGGAGTGTTGCCGTAAGTAACCTATTTTAATTGTAGCCTAAACTATATACTTAATACAATACACTGTATTGTAACACCAAAAGACATTAGGGTAAGAATAGCAGGCGCTATAAGAGCGCTACAGAGCGCTGACAGAGCGATATCTTGTAGACCTTCTAACCTAACCTAACCTAACTGTAGGAAGCAGATTTAAAAAAAAAAAGAAAAACTAACCTTCTATACTATTCATATGCTGGTTAATACTCGTAGGCGACTCGGAACCGACGTGCGTGTATATAGTAATAAAAGTAGAGCCAGTAAGCACGTCTTAAACGATAGAGATATTTGGCACTCGATACTCTCTACATATTACTATCCTGTAAACGATCTGACGTGACTACGTAACAATAAAATATATTTTGAATATGACACATCATTCGTAGCATATTCAAATAATATTTTTTTTGTACTTTAAGGGACTCACTGTATGTGATTATCCTACTTTAGATATTATTTAACATTGTTCTCTGTTGAATATTAAGTATGGGAAATTTATTCGAAATATTTACTTTTGGAATAAAAACCCTAACATCCATTACAGTCAAAGTTCACAGATAAAATAACAGTCAAGATAATTTTAATAGTTATCATCGTATTTCACGATTATAAAAATCTCTTATATGATGTGATGATTATGCCGGCAATCACGGAAAGGCAGATGATGACGTTTCTCTCTTGTGCATTCCAGGTGCGAAGCAGCATCAGCGAGTGACTACGTAGAATTTTCTAATTACATGACTGAGGACAATAGATATGGTAGATACTGTGGGCAGATGAAGGAGTTTCACGTGGAATCCGAGCGGAACTTCTTCAAAGTCACATTTAGATCCAACGACAGGCTGGATGGGACAGGCTTCAAAGCGATTTACCAGTTCCTGGAAGCTACGGATGAATACCGAGCTCCTGTGTTCGATAAGGCTTCTGATTCTTTGCGTAAGTATCTTTTATAGGTTAATTTGCCTTCGGTTCGAACACCTCATGTTCAATGTACACAATTTCTGCTTCAATTCTCATATTGTGAAATCATAAATTAGGTTCAAATGCACTGTAATTATCACACAGGTACTGTATATTTTCTTTTTGATTTCGTTAATATGATTAATTGACAATCGTGAACAACGCCAAGGATACTTGAGTCACTCAATCCAAATTTAAATATGACCAATACGGACGAATGTAACACGGGCTCTGCGTTCATGAGAATTAGCGAACTTATTTACTGTTTTTGATCATAGAATCATAAGGTATGGAGCTTAGTTAATTAAATTGCTGTCAATGTAATTAATAAATAAGATACAGTTATCACAAACTCTTGTAGCAAACTGCCGAAACGCTTCTTATTATTAGTACCTATATATACGAGTATGTCTGCATCTGACAATATAGTGTTATGTTTATTTTTGTTGGGTAATATACATAGGTCGATATAGTGAGATTTTACATATATGTACATTTCAATTTAGATCTTAAGCTTAGACACTTCAGTTCCATTTAAGTTTTTATTAATTTCATTCATTATTTAACATCGAACAGTCTGTTGCTCATTTAATAATTTTGTTGTAAAAATGTGTTCCCAGATTTACTGGGATACTTGCTCCTGACCTCTGTCGCCGCGACGCAGCTGCAACATCTGCTATATCATTAAATAAAGTGATACTAGAATAATTATGTATAGCTATAATATTATTCTGTACATTTTGTACCATAGTTTGTGCCATACACATGTAATTTAAAAATGTAGATTCGCGATATTTTCTATAAAATTGTATTTATCTTAAGTTTTCCTCTGTACCGAATAGAGCAATATGACACAATAAAATCTACTTACACGGGCACGTCATAAAATAAATTTGAAATAAGTAACAAAGTTAATAAATAACATTATTTAAATTTATCTGTAGTTTCAATTGTTATCTCTATTAAGATTTCTTTTCTTTTCAGGTAAGTGTTCCCAAATCAAGTAATATCTCGCATAGTCTGACGTCAATAAAGACTTCTTTCTGTTCTCTGTAGTGATTTAGGTTTCTAGACGTCGTACCGGGTGGTTGGAATTCAAATTCGAGCATGCACCTGTAATTCAAAAAATGTGTGATTTTAAAAATAAACATTTCTCGTAACAATGTTAAAGGGAACATCGTGAGAATTCCTACATAGCATAGAATTTTTAATAACGTTCTTTGGCATCTGAAATGTGACAACCCTGGATAAAATGATGGACTGAGGCGTTAAGCTTATCTTCTCACGTGTAGAAGAATAAAAGGTTTTCGGTGATCTACAAACTATCTACAAATAACGAGTCTTGCGAATATCAGGCCTTAAATATTCATGTTGTTTTATACCAGGAACATAATCAGTTGTATATAGAAAAATATAATTGAATTTATTTATTGAAAGCAATATCTATTTCTAGTAAGCGCCATATGTACCTTAAAAGACGTATAAAAGGCTACAAGGAAATCGCAGCCAACACAAAAATACGTTTTTCTTGTAAAGCGTCCAAATGGAAACCAAATGGAAACAAAATTATGGTAGCTTATGATTATCAAAATATATATAAATTGTGAAAAAAAAACCTGGACGTATAGTTGTGTGTTTATAATGGCTTCAATTAGACTGGTTTGATGGTCCTATGGTGACAGATCTGCACCGTTGCAAATTGTGAATTCTTTTCCTACCCAATAAATATACTCCTATGATGACCAAGAGTCTTTGTTTATCATGTTTATATGTAGAAATACGTTCATACGTATGGTTTTATAATTAGATATATAAATAT
>DWFV01001582.1:0-10970 GCA_018246775.1 Parelbella machaon machaon | reverse complement strand
CCGTCGCTAAATGACAATTTTTATTTATGATATCAGTCGTACATATGTATAACAATGAATTCTTTTATGTAAGACTTAATTATTTATTCTTAAGACTTAATGAATACTTGGGATTGAAAGGAAACTGAAAGATAACCCTTACTATGGATTACTTTTAATTCATCCTTAACGGGCGTCAAAAGATATTTACATATCCAAATGAAAACTACAAAATTACTTGTGTGGATATTTTCGATAGGTTATAAGATTGCGAGTCGTGTGCAAATGAAATGCGTTACGGCGTTCATAAATAACTTTTTCCGTTACTTTATAACTTTATCAGTCTTTTTCATACCGCAGTATTTTAAAGATACATTAGTTACCATAATTTTATTACACATCTTTGTACAGATGGTATCCTGATAAAAAACATAATTGTGACATAACTTTTTTTCTTTTCTATTTTGATTTACACACACACAAATGTGTGATAACTGCTATTTCGCACTTGACCAGTGTGGCAGACTAAAATCTCAACGGTTCTTATTCAGTGAGGAGACCCGTGTCCACACGTTGAACGATAAAAATATTGAAGATGATGTTAAAAAGGATGTTAATTAATAGCTTCATCCCCTATTTCATGAGACGAGTACCATAACAGTTAAACATGGAAGTAAAACTACACTCCTCTGCTTACTCCTTAGCATAAAGGCCTGACGTTATGTAGAGAGGTAAATTGACACTATCACACTATATTTCTAATGATTTGCATAATCTTAAACTACGGTGAAAGTGCTCGAAAATGATTAACGATCATATAAAAATTTATAGTGAAATACTAGATCGAGCATAAATCTATAAAATCCCGCAATAAAATCATAAGGGCTTTGCATCACCTCCGCATTCGACTTTCTATTTCTAACACCCAATAAATTTTTGTTTAGAAAATTAAACGGCTATGGATATTCTTATAGTTTATTAATACATATTGCATTACAAAAAAACATTATTTTTTTTGTTCATGTACCGATGAAAACAAGTTAACATTGTACATATGTAACTACAGACACATGTAGGTAAGTATATACCTATACCTACTGACTTGGTATATATTTACTACAGTTAAAGCGAAAAAAGTATATTCAATTAAACGGGATATGACAAAATTATATCAGATTAACGACGTACTGTTTCAACCTCGGTAAATACATGGTTTATAAGGACGTTTATATGAATTTCAGTGTCAAAATATTTACACCTTTTTCGTGTCGTGTGAATGCGAATAATATTTAAACAAATAATAGAATATGCACAGTTAGTTTTTAAGGAGCAAAGATACTTATCTTTGAACACTTTGAATGTCTTAACTATTCCCACATAATTACTAACAGTGCCTGAGTTAGCGATGAGGCGGATGAGTCAACATCGGCCCGGGGTCAAGAGCACCGCCTACCTGTTATGCTTCGCCTGTGCCACAAACCACGAACTAAAAAAAACTTCTCCGCAAACATTCCTTACTCTGACACTTTCAAAATTAACCAACTCTATATACATTTGGAGTATAATTGAATCACTTGTCTGACAGCGGCTCCCCTGCATGGTGAATCTGGGTCTCGTTATGTTATGGGGGTCATTGGTGAGATTCATTCTAGATCATCACCAATGTGGATTAGTGGAGAAATCAATGATTACATTTTATGGTTTTTAATTGTAAGTTCAATTAAAGTCCGGTAGGTTGTTTGAATATCCTATTACTAATGATGTTTTAATTATATAAAGAGTATACAAAGCTGTATGTATGGAAACAGTTATATTCAATTAACGTAAACATTTCCTATGCGAATTCCTGCGACGATGGAGTGGCGTCGTCGTTGTTACGTAGCGACAGTTAGTTTTCTATTTAATTAAGAAAGTGATACGAAAACTTTTTATTATGAGAAAAAGAAGACAATGCCGGCATAAATTGACATTCACAAATAAACTAACTATTCATCTACCACTGAATGACTTCGGCCATTCACACCTCAACTTTCATTGACAATAGTTTGATTACGACATAGAAACACTTACTAACGAATGCGTTCCGAACATTCGTTTCGAAATGCCCAGTGACATCAATCGGAATATCTTTGTGAGTAAAAAACTATTCAATATATCTCAAGGAAAGTAATGGTCATAAAAATATAGATAGAAGTAAATTCACGGCTTCCTATAACATGATAATAATAGTCATTCTTACATTAACTATCACAGGCATTTTGGTTCATAACTGTAACGTAGAGTAACCTTGACGTCGCTTTCATTAAAAAACTCCAGTCTCATAAAAATGAATGAACAACTGACTTAAGCTCAAAAAGGTTAAAGCCTTATTCGGCGGCCCATTGAGCCGGGACAGCCTTATCCTATGTCAAACATGACACATATTCGTTCTCAAAACAAACCGACCGCGACTACGCCCACGCTACCACTTTCGTTTCGGACCACGTGACCGACGAACAGTAATATTATTCTTTACTCATTACACCACTTGGACACAGAGCCCACCATCGACAGTAGAGGCACGCTCGATGGGTGAATATCACAATATTCGCATCACTGTCACTCACATCCATCTTGCGTGTACGCTCAATGGTGCACAATTACTGTGAATGGAATTTATAGTCCAGATCACAATGGCGGCCGTCGATGAACATTACTCGCAATCATTGAAATTGGAACGCGCAGCCAGCGTGCACACTCGCCGCAGAAATTTTGCACTAAAACCGTTTCGTCATTACTTTATGGCTGGATACAAATCATTTCATTCGCTTGTCGCTATAATGTGCCTAACGATTCTCGTCTCGTATTTTGATCTATCTACGAACTACATAAACACAAAATTTTGAATTATTATTTTGTTATACTTATCGTCGTCGTCCACATACATCGCTTTAAACGTTTTTACTAGTGCCTTGCCCATATATTAACATACAACTTAGACATTAAATTATAAACTTATCTCTGAATCTGTATTTTGTTGTATTAGCAGCTCGGACTAAGTCGTGACAAGTACAATTTAAATTTACCGAGATCATGTCGTGGAAGAATGCTGTTACGCTCCCATCGGCTCTTTAAATGTCAATGAAATTCCACAAGTTATTTATATGGTATAAATAGGTGTAGTTGAAAAGGCACCGACGGCTTACGACACAATACGTAACCTGTCCAGCGATTGTATCACTATGTCACTATGCTATGGAAAGTGAGATTTCTATTGAAAGATATATGGTGGAGTGTTTTGACTGGTGGTGCGGCTCGTTAGGGGGCATCGTTAAATTTGAACGGTTTTTTTTATGGTTACGGCAACGAGCTCGCGGTTAGGAAACCTGTTCGCGAGCACTCGGCCACACACCACGCAGCAGCTCATAGCTCATAACTCGGTATTATGCCTGCGTAGCTTTTGTTACAGATGGTAGGTTGGACACGATGTAATATCATTTAACAAGTGTAAAGCGACGGACACGCGGTGTTGGCGACGAAAAATCTAAAAACACTTGTACATATAATATTGATTATGGCACCTGCTTATCTTACGCAGACCGAAAATTAATCTCTCTGTAAATTTTGTTTTAATCAAAATAACATACATTGCATTTGTATTTTTATTTAATGTAACAATTCGTAAAACATCATATAAAATCTTAAATTGATTATGATTGGTTCTGTTACATTTTTATGTAAAAGAACGTTACAAGAAAAATGAGTGCGGTAATCCATACGCGTGATTGAAGTTAAGCTTCTTTGGCATTTTTATCATATTTGTGTCTGCTACCTTCATACGTTTTTTACAGGTCATTATCAGATTTAACAAGGATAGAATAGAATACTCTCGTAACTCTATCACTATAGATTGACTAAACACTATTTTATGTCATATTAATAATGTCTTACGTCATATATTAAATTTCTTTATAGTAATTTCACATTTTGAAACACTTTTCACTCCTCAATTAAACAAATCACTAATTAAACACTAACACACTCGCCTTTCATGTTTTCCCGCAACTATAAATAATCCAAAATGGCGGCCGGTTTGTTCTTAAACTTTTTTTTTCAACGTTAACCAATATGAGTATTAAAAATTTAGAATTAACAATTTCGTAAACTAGGATTCAATAAATTTGAATTAAAAATATAAATAGGTATTATTCATATAAAGTAAAAGCGGAAATCACATGAAAAGATTTTCAATATATGAAACATAACATCACCTGAACGTTACTTCCATCCAAAAATGTTCTGAGTCACGCCTAAAGATGTTTTACTTTGAGTCGCGCCTAAAGATGTTTTACTTTGATAGCTAAAAAGAAGTTATTACGTAACAATTATTCCATTAAGTCTTAAATCCCAACACAAAGAAAAAAATAGATGTTTGACTCCGTATATATGACAATATTTTGTATAGAGATCGTTATCTATTCTCACTAAAAAGATTGTAGACGAGAATACATACTCTTGAAAAATATTTTCGCTCTCGAGACGCACCACCCACAGCTCGATCGCTTAGCAGAACACGCTGATGAATTAGATACTAGAAATTATGCAAAGCACGACATTCGTTCACGTTCACACACTTTCGCTGAGACAGTTTTTAGTATCGTGTGCCTGTCTCGGGTACATACATCCAGCTCTAATTGACCCGTCGTTGAATCTATCATTCACTCGAGTAAGCATGTACTCGTAGAAGCAAAGTGTGTGTAGGATTACAGTGGCTCTCGGTAAGCTGGTCATCTACGAGTGACTCGGACCACCCATCGTGGTTCACGGTCCGTCCGGTCGTTCATTTCCTATAATCTTATCTCCGTAATGATCAGTACGGGTCACATCGACACACAAAATGAATATTGATTCCCTTTGTTTTTTATTCCGCTCGTTATCGAACAGGTACGAATATCATTCATTCATACCAAATACTGATAACGGGTGGCGCGAAAGTTATTTTCATTTGTTTCTACTCAAAGGTGGCTATGTCTCAGTTCTTTTTTTATGACTTTAGGCCAAATTGTATGATCATTTACCGTACAGAATGAAGATGAACTGTAAATTGATTTTAACACATGCGAATCACATTAGTATCTTTCAATTTCATCTGGAACGTATTCAGATCCGTTAATCACAGAATCAGAAGTTGATGAAAATATGTCCTCTTAGAATAAATATGGCGATGGAATCACATAAAACAGGCACATTAAACATAAATATTGTAATAAATTCACCCGTTTCGCTTCCTTATGGTTCTGTGTTAAGGGTAATATTAACATTTGATCTGATTTTACACAGAACGTAATAACGGAAGACGCAGCAACCTTGGTCGCTTTGTACGGTTGTCTGTTTGTACATCCGTGCAGCAATAAATTCGCTATGGTCCAAACATAACGCTGTCAAAACAATGGTTCACGGACTAAAACATCTACCTACCTTATAATATTCTCAGTGTTGCAACGTGCCAACTAACGACCTTATAAATAAGGAATCGCTTGAGACATATCAAATTCGAAATCACGATTTGATGATTTGCTTTGTTGTAATAAGTGTTTGGGTACGAAGTAAAAATATTTGTCGAACACTCCGCGGTCTCCGCTGTGCCATTCTGTTATTACCGCGCTATAATAATATTACCGCGTCCACTGGCAATGACCCCAGCTTTATTGCTCACTATATATTTATTTATTTTGGCACATACATTCATATAAATGATACCGTGACATTCATGTTGTCGTATTTTTAGTCAATGCACGTAATTTTGTGGTTTTGACGATTCAAATTACAGTATACAATATAACAAAGTTATTTTTAAGTAGAAATGACTAAATTTATGGATTGGTTAGTCAGACTGTACATACGAATTTCGTTATATCCTTTAAGCCATGCCAAAAACCTTGGTATTCAATGTCATATTTTTTTCTTTTCATATTTCGAATTACATACAATTTGTCACATTAAGTAAAGTGGAGAGCTCACATTAATTAAACGGTATCCAGTACGACATCAGATTTATATGCAAAAGTCTATTTACATTACCTGGAGTATGCTGGCGTGGATCCAGACCGCTTCCCCGATTGCGTCATCAACAGTTCCTAGCCGTAGACGTGGATAGGTTGCAACGCAATAACTCTCCTTCGCAGATACGGCAACAGGAAAGTAGAGTTATACCTACATATAAAACATTTTAAACACTGACTAGCCGATATAACTACTTTCGCTGTCCGATTCTATAACGTAAGCTTACACTTAATTATAACGATCAAGACGGAATAGAATTTCAAATACATAATATCGAGATAAAAACATCTCTCCGTGACATTTCTTCGTGATGTAATAACCAACATAATATGTATGTGATATAATGTTGTGCTAATGAGAAAAGATGCGGACATCCGCAAAACCGGATTCCGCGACTAACGCTTTATATTATTTTCTACAACATCTTATTCATTATAATAAATGACATGAGCGTCAACGCTTGAACTTAGACTCCGTTTGAGTCGAATATACTCAAGTATATTCGATCACAAACGGAGTCTAAGTTCAACGTGGGAACGTCCAATCGCAAACTGCATTTAAGTTCAATGTGGGCATATATGATCTCAAATAGAACTAAAGTCCATCACAGTTACCTAAAGGTACAAAACCTCAAATTTAATGTAACTTCAACGAGAGTATATTCAATCTCACTTATTGTGAACTCTTAAGTCCAACGCAAATATAAAATAATATTAATTTTCAATCTCAATATTAATTTTCAATTCAATTCTAATATTAATTTTCAATCTCAAGTACAAACAATTTTTAACTGGACATTTTCATAAACAAGCTGTGAACAAATGACCACTGCTGCCCATGAACAATTACAATAATATTAACCTAGAAATATCATTGTTAGTATCAATTAGTTATTTTTTTATTAGATTATCAGATACTATTTATAATATTAGGGTTGCAGATATTTGAATTCCTATTAAGTATACAAACATATCATTACTCTAATGCGATATTGCCTGACATTAGACGGTAGACTTTATTTTAATATTTAAAATGATAAAAGTAGCTACATGGTGATATATGGCTCATACATACATAACACGATAAGTTGTAAAAGAATGGCAAGGTGAAACCGACCGTGAGAAAGTATTAATCTCACCGTGAATTCGATCTGCAACAAAAATTCTTTCTCACACGAGTATTGGAAACAATCTCCACTACACATTAATGTTTTATTTCACTTTACATCACCTACGTGCGTGAAGCGGCCCCTGGAGAATAATTTAAAAACCAATTTCATTTCTGTGCTGTAATAAAACTAAAGCATTGGGTTTGTGATACCCTCTTTGCTTTCTGCATCATCACATCTCATACTATTCGAAAATAATTACAAATTATCCATAAAACACTTTGTACTGCATAAGAAAAATAAATCGGCGAGCATGTATAGGACTTAATATAGAAGAAGCGCGTCGTCTAGAATAAAAAAGGACAGAATCGGCATCCGGTGCTCTTTGCCTACCCCTTAAGAGATCTGGTGTGAAAGTATGTATATAGTAAAAGACACATTAAAATTGAAGCATTTGTTTTCTAGCAATAGAGTGATGGAGCGACAGCGTTCAACAAGGAAGCATCAGATATTGGGGATTCTAAACGTATATTACAATTTCCTACAAATTAAATTTCATTGTGGCCGCGTACCTAACACACTGTTACGCCCTGTCTTTTGATTATTCCGTATTAATTAATTTATATTCTCATGACCGGTTCGGTACATTAGTTATCAAATTGGCCAGCCGTGCAGAGAGAGCAAGTTCAATTCCCGGTCGAGCAACATGTGAAGATTGATTTGGCCATTTCTTCCGCGTCTGATATTTGTGATGTCTTTGTATTTAAATGTTATGTATTGCACCGAAGACAAGGAAGCCTGGTGTGAGTGAAGAGTGGACGATGTTAAAGGATTGATTATATTTGCAGTATAAAACATTACAGTTCCAACGATACACGAATTGGTTTTACTTCGGTATGCGTTTGGTTTCCAAAACAAGACTGCACAGTGAGCTTCGTAAACATTAATGGTATTTATTGTCTTTAGTTCGTTGTGTAAACAACTGTTCTGGCACCAGGATACAGTTAGCTTTAAAACAAAGCATGCAATTATTATACTAACAGCTAATAATGACATATTTTTGTTGGCTTATAAAACGGACTAAGATTTATATAACAACACGCCTGTTATACACCGGGTATAAATCCAGACTCAGAGCAAATTAAGGAAATTTTTAAAATAGAAAAATCCAATACTAACCGACCCAAAGATCAAGATCAGGATTTATCGTTCGGTAGTCGCGCTTGCAACCACTCGATCACCAAAGCAGACAGTGCTGAAATTCTTATACTTTGGTAAAACGTTTCGTTTCAAGCAGAAAATTTAAACATAAAGTGATATATTTCCTTTCCAACTATCGCTGGAGAAGCTGTCAAAATACAACCTTTTTATAAAATATAATTATAAAAATATAAAAACACTGAACAAAATCAACGATAACATAAAACAATTAATTAATTTACTGGAATTTAATAGAAACGGAACGTAAAGTTTCATTCCATTCCAATCTATGAAAATTACGTTAGAAAATTCGAAGGTCAAGTACTGAAAGTCAGTTCTACTACAGTAGCGAGTGGACTTATATTCCGCATTTCATCAATCTGGTATAGAACAAAGACTATTGTTCGTAACCTGTATATTGAACTGCATAAATCTACACTTCAATCTATCCATAGTAATAACAAGTTACTCCTTACGGTAATGGAATGCAGTGGCTGCGGAGTTATGTATTTTGTTCCATATACTGCAGGTGAGTTGCGTCATACGCCGTAAGACGGTGAGTTGACGTTTACCAACTGCACACTGCAGTCTCGGTGCATTTACCTCTCACTTCGTTTAACTTATTACTAAACGTTTCGTGTACTTGCAAACATAAATATTGAACTAATTGTACGATAACCGAAAGTAACTTAAGTAATTGTAAGCTATGAAACTCACGATATTCATGTTTCAAAAAGTTGCTTAAAAACCAAAGCCAAAACACAGCATGACCTTGCTCTAAGTTAGCACTTCGAAGATTGTTTTTCACTTCACTGTAGTTACATGAAAGTTTAGTAAAATAGGTAAGTAACTTAACATATACGAAGGGCGTTTAACAAGTATGTAGAAAAACCACATCTATTTTCTCTTTGTCTAGCCATTGTCGTTTGCACGTTCCTTACCCAATTGTTATAATGGACGCGATCCATACATTTTACACGTGGGCTGCAGTTCTAAAAAGTGTATATAGGCGATAATGTTGAATTATTGCACATTATTGACCCAGTGTTGTTTTACAAAATGCACAAAATGATCCCTGACCTGAACATTACCGAGACACGAAATTGTAGTGTTCTGCGTAACACCACTGGTATGACTTAAGCGCTTACACAGAATAGAGACCTAGATAACTAGACTATCGGATTTTGGAGCAGAAGCTAACCGATTTTAAGAGAAACTTATTGTCTACTAAAAAATCGTTTTTTTTATTTCGTTCTTTTGATTTTGTAATTTTTTAAGACTACTTCATTTACCACTCCGTAACAAATGTTCTAGGGAGTAATGAGCATAAGAGATTTACATTAAACGAATGTGTATGGGCTCTCGTGTCGAAGGAGATCAAGTTTCACCTATATTGACTAAATAGGTCAGATGCTGGCTGATGGGAAAGTCAAAAGTCTCCACAATCAGCGCACGCGTATGAAGACAGTCACTAATTTTGCAGAAGCACGTCAGGTCCATAACAATAGAAATATTTGGGTATTTGTGGACCCTGCCTAACCTGGCTTGGCGTGATAATATAACAACTTATTCATTATTAAACTTACATATACTCTGTTTTGTCCGTTCACACAGTTAATGTATAGACATAACGGTTATTTTATTAAAATGAAACTGGTTTATGTATACTGAAGTGAAAATAACGATATTTGACCACGTGCTTCCCCATTACGTCTTTTTTTTGTTTTATAATGACGCACTTTCGCCTCACCTGCCAACCGTTTTTCACCTCACATACGCGCATCTACCTTGGTTGTATTAACAGACAGATTACATCATCCGTCAAACGTATTATCCACGGAACAGGATGAATTTATTTATACGAATGGATTTCTTCGGATCATGCTTTTTGATTGCGCTTGTTCATAATATTCTTGTATGTGTTGACACGAAGCTCGCTCAAAGCCACTGGCCAATACCTGAGCTTTCGTAGTAGCGGCCATCCTTACATAATTTAAGGGAATATTACGAATTGGCATGTATTTACGTTTGTCGTGGGTACTCATAAAATATACAATACGAAAATGTGAAGTTACTTTTGTTAAGTGATTAGTTTTTATCCTCCCGTAAAGTCCTTTAAACGTAAAATCACACCTTTAGTCCCCAAAACGGTAGACAGAGGAGTGTAGTACACTCCTACGTCTCACCAGTTACGTTTACGTCCCATGGAATAAGTGGTGAGCCTATTGCCATACACCGGGCACAGATACTGACCCCGAGTCCTTACTAGAAATACTAAATTAGGAAACTCCAATAGAACCCGACCCGGAATTTAAACCCAAGACTAACTAGTCGGGGTATCCCGAAAACCATACGTGAGTTTAGCCGCTACATATATGTACCTACTCGTATAACCATGAACTCATGTTATTAACAGTCCTTTCTCTGCAGTCCTGTTACCAGTTTACAAATTAGTAGCAAATGCTAGCTTGCTTGCTCTTTTGCTGTCTCTTCAAATAAAAAACAAGGTTCGCTACAACAATACTATGTAAATATAGATTCGCAACAGTACTAAAAGATAGTTAGCGTAACAACACGCCTGTAATCCCCGAAGGGGTAGGCAGAGGAGTACACTCCCACGATTCACCAGTTACGTTTAAGT
>DWFV01001581.1:0-10974 GCA_018246775.1 Parelbella machaon machaon | reverse complement strand
TATGGCCTTAACCCTCTCAATATGAGAGGAGACCCATATTCCAACAGTGGAATGACAAATGGGTCTATTATTATTATCAAAGAGCTTATGTTAAGATAACCAGATAGCTGATGAGCTACATATAACATCATGACTGTTTTTACCGAATATATAATCAGGGAGTGCAATACAATCCCGCGATACAGTTATAATATACGTCCCACCATCAAACAGACTATGTGCCTAGTGGTATGATAATAGGCCGTGTTATCGGAAAAACGAAATAATACTTTGCCCGACCCGAGAATCGAATTAAGGACTTTGTAATCAGCAGTTGCACTTGCGACCGCACGACCAACAAAACAATGCAAATTGCATGTACACCTATTAATATAAATACTTTCTTAATACAATACACCACTCATTTCTTTTTATTCTAGTGAAATGTAACTCTACGTTGTCAACGAATTTAAAATTCGAATTCGCGGTATTTTTTTTTTTCATATATAATATACCGTCTAATTTCACGGCACCGTGTGCTCCCCCATTACATTTACGAATGTCACAAGTTTTTAGGTCCAAGTGGTCGTGTAAGAGGGCTTGGCAGTACTTACTTACACGTCCTAATTAGATTCCAGCCGCACGTCAAGGTATACTCGCTGCGTACAACACTTCTCGCCAGTTAAAAAGACATCTAATTATTAAGACACTTCATTTACTTACTCAATTAGTAAGGCTGCATCTCCCGCGGAGTGCCAATTAAAAAATAATAGAGGCCCCGGTGTGAGCGAGAGGCTCGAGTGCTAGCTCTCTCTCTCGCAAGTGGCTTAGAGATGATCCGCCTCGATTGATGGCTCACTATTGAGTGATTTGGATTTTCCACGGATCCTAGGGTTTTCTTTTTTCATTTTTTTTTTAAATTCCGTAGTAGCTGATCGTGCAAGTTTTTAATTCTGCCGCCAGTCGAGGTGAGTGACGACGGGCGCGGTTTGACGCTTTCGAAATTGACGAAAATTTTCGTTTATTGTTTTTTAAGTACTTCGATCATTCGCTCTTCGTTCCAATAGTTCTTATCATTATCCGATTTTCTGGATACATGCCTTTTCTCGGTATCAAAAGTGTTAGGGCTATCTTAAACCGTGTTATATTAACGGTGTCTCATTTCCTTACAGTTTTATGTACCGTCTATCAATTAGGCTAGTTCGTTACGACGATGAAAATCAGCATTTTCATGTGCCTCGTAGGTACAATACTGTAACGCGATTAACTATCTTATATAATAAGCTTAACGAACCCTGAAACAAGTCGACAATTCTGAAAGTAATGCGTCACTCGACGTTCCGAAAAACCGAATTAGGGAATTACACGGGGCGATGTTCACGTCGCACTGGAAGCGAGTGGCTGGAATACGGGATAATATTTCGCTTATAGTACATTTTTTGTTGTCCAGTATACAAGAAACACGATAGGTATGTAATCATAGAAGTACACTAGCTTCTTCCTGCTCACCCCGTAAGGGACCAGACGTGACGATATAATAATAATATAGTGATCCAGCATTAAAGAATTATATTCATCATCATCATCGTAAGTCTCTATATGTCCAATGCTGGACGTTGACCACCCTAATTGACGTCACTCCTTCCGGTCCGGTGCCTTCCGACCACGTCTCGGTAAAAGGAGCGTAGATCGCCCTCCTACTAGATGTCTTATGACCTGAAGAAAACAGCGGGAAGCGGCTGGATTCGGAAAGCCCTCGACCGGAAATATATTATGTATTATTAGTATTATTTAATAGATCACCTCTATAAGTCTCTAAACAGTGCTATTATTTGAGGATAAATGATACACAGTATGGACGTAAACGATGGATGTTTAATTTCATTTAATGTGTTGCTAATCAATATACTTCACAAATTTTAGTTTTCTACGATCCTTCTCTGCATAAACTTTAACTAAGGAATGTATCACAATATTTCAAGGCCACCATATCCTTAAAAAGGAGTATAAAGATTTCTATTTACATAATACAATATGAATTTACTACATACTACAATTCGTTAAAATAGCACCAATGAATTGTTCATCTCTTGCCAAAACCGTCATCAGCGAACCAATTGACAACACTTTCTAATATTAATAAATAATAATCACGTCAGCTCACAGTGTGACATAGCCCTAACCGTCTGAACGGCAGCCCGTAAGTAATTAGGCCCGCGGAACACTCAATCCGCTCTCGTAAGCGATGCGAAGCGAAGATACAGGAACATCGCTAGTGAGAAGCGAAAATGGCTAATCAAATCCTCACCCGCTCTCGGGGTTCAAGTGGCTTTTTATATTTTCATTGTGCCCTCAAGAGTCGTACTGCAGGTGATATTTTACACGGTCGTACGTATTTTATATATTCGACACTACACAGGCGCAACCGATCAGTTACTTTTCAAGTGCTTGCGTACGAATTTCAATCGTCGTCGTCCCCCCTCCCCGCCGCACCCCTCCCCCCATTTTTATGTCGCGCGACTGAACGTCTAATAAATGACACGGCGCAATGAAATCCAAATAAATCCTTTGCCATTCGATGCTCTTAACGCTGTACTTGGTAATGTTTTTTAATCTTTCGCTTGCTGGTTGGTTGGTTGCAACTGGTTTAAATGGTGCTTGGGTGGGGTTTGCGCGTGATTGGGAGAAGATATGGAGATTTCTGCCCTTTGCTGCTTCCGTGTTAATTTTTAGGATATTCGAACATTTTAACTGAAAGACTTGACATGGCATCAATAATTTGTTTTTTAACGCTATCTTATCTTGACATATTCTCACTGCTTACCCCGTAATATATCCGGTGTGACGATATGACCTTGTCATTCTGAGGAGATCTCGCATCATTATTTCATTTTTACACACATGTTATTGGAGGGGAGTTATAACGCTAAATCATATCTGATTTAGTCATAGCTAATAAATCATAGATTTAAGTTTGGACATTTTTTTAAAGTGTTATAGTATTTATAGGTCAACGCTAAGCACACCCTCTACAAACCTTAGCGCAATAAATTTCTCAAAAATAAACCCACCCTTACATAAATGCATCGCGATTATCCAGTGAAAATAAACGGGAACTAAATGGAGAATATTATCCGTAAAACTGAAGCTCGAAAGACTAAACTCTTATTCATCACACATTCAATTAACTGGCTTTTTAAATTGCTCGCATATGGTATAAAAGGCATTTGATTAGTACATTAAAAAAATTCTACACACACTTAATATGCTCATTAAAACTTTAATTAATCATCAAACTTTAAACACATTATTAATTAATGGCCCAATCAGACCGAATTAATGTGCTTGTATCATAAGCGTTACAACAAATAGTACCAGCCTCCTAGACTATAGCTATAGTCCATTAATATAGCTTTTCATGGTATATTTGCTTGATCGCATAGCATGGTGTGGTTTTAAAGTATCAGTGACAGTATTAGGATTTTGAATTCCAATTTTGAATAATTACATTTTTAAGTTAAAAGTTATGAGTTAAAAATTTAAATATATTTCACGTAAATATACATTCATCACCTTGTTCTTCATATAGTTTAGTTATGTATTACATATTTACTACAACCCATTTCTCTATCTTTGCAGGGAGTTCTACTACATCCAGATGGAGAAGTACGCGCGGCAGGCTATCAGCGAGGGCCTGAAAGCTCCAGACGATCTCCACGTCGCTGGCGACTCTGAGCTGTACAGGGTGCTCAATCTTCACTACAACAGAAATAACCACATCGAGGTAGGGATTATATTTAGTTACTAAATCTATTTAATAAGTAATTACTTTTGCCTTAACAGTCTTATTTCGAGAAGAGACCGCATCCAACAGTGGAATGTTAAAAAGGTTGGAACAAAATCTTCCTAAATAATGTAACAAATGAATTATAATGTGATCCCCAATCTGCATGCCTAGTTCGGGGCACTATATGCAAAAACCCCGTAGGGGAAGCTTATGTCCAGAAGTGGACTGAGACAGGCTGATAATGTATGTGTGTGTAAGTGATAGGTGGATGAGATAACCCTATAAGCTGTGTCAAAGAGCGTAGCAAATTAACAGCAGTATTCTTGTTTCCAGGTACCAGCAAACTTCAGATATGTGGTTGAGCAGACACTCCGGGAGTTCTTCCGCGCCATCCAGAGCGGGAAGGACACGGAGCAGAGCTGGAAGAAGTCCATCTACAAGGTGATCTCGCGGCTCGACGACCCCGTGCCCGAATACTTTAAGTCGCCGAACTTTCTCGAACAGTTGGAATGAGCGCTGACGACTCGACGCACACAATGTTTCGGCAGAACTAAATTTAAAAAAAAATGAAAGAAAAGTAAATCCATTGGACGATTTTTTCGCACACCAAAATTTTACGACACTCGCATTTAGGCCTTCTGATTCAAAATTATTGATAAAAAAAGTTTAATTAAATTATTTAAAAAAAATTGAATTTGTACGTCGGAGGCCGGGCGCGGGGCGCGGCCGCCCGCCGGCGCTCTCCTAGGAAATTCATTAGTTTATACTATTAAGAGAAAATTTAAGTCACCTAGAATTTTATTTCTGCACATAATATATTTCGCTATATATAATTATTATTATTATATTATTATTAAGTATTATCTTAAATGGTTTTTATAGTTATGTATATCTTAAAATCATTTATTGATTTATTCATTAAGGGAAAAAACGATTAATATATTAACTGCTTAAGTTTTATTTTTTTGTTGTTTTTTTTTTTTTGTTTTTCGGTCCTTTCCTTCGTCCCAGTCCTTCGGGTGTTGTTTTGTTGTTTTTGTTTATAAAAAAAATATGTATTTATAATTTGGCCGCCGCGCGCGGCCGCAGTCGTCAACCTTGACCTCGTCTTAATTATTTTAGGGATAATTAAAGTTAACCATAGACATTAGTACAATAGAGCAGGGTTATTTTTCGATCCACAGACAAAGAATTAAACGTTATTTTTATACTGATAGCCGGTTATATGTTCGTGCAGTCTTTTCAAAATAGCATAAAGATGCAGTAAACCAAATTCGAAAATTATTAAACATCTTTATTTCCCGATTATTGTAAGCATCCTTGTTTATGGTTAAGCATGTTTCGGCACAGTTCGGCAAATGTCTTCAGTTGGTCCGGAACCACCCGCGGGGGCGCTCGCTCCGGACATAGGATTAGGTTTATTTGTTAGATAAATATTATATTCCGAAATGCGTGGGCGCAACACATGAAAATACTACTCATAATGATTACGGAGCATTTTCTCTCTCACGTCAATATTTTCGTACGTAAGTAATCATATTTCCTTTCCCGATCAAACTCTGTACGACGGTCTTTTAGCACATTTAACCACACATATAACACACTAATAGAATTAAATATTCATAATCCGATGTTATTTATACTATTGATAATATATATCCTGTTAGTTTTTCTATACTTGATAGGTACTTTAAGTTGAGAGGAATGCTCCGCCCGCAGACGCCTCGGGGTTGCCATCACTCGCAATAGCCACGCGACCCACACCCAAACAGACACAATAGATGAAGGCATACAAATTAATAGACAAGCTATACAAAAGATACTCCAAAAAACTAACATACAGAAATACCATTCGATCACAATATAATCACTAACGCACTGGGCCACCTCGTCCGATCAGAAGTGCCTTCGAAGAAAATATGTGTTGATTTTTTACGAAATATGAAATTAATAAATACAAAGGGCCCTCAATAGAAAGTTTGCCCAACCGGAAGCGCTCGGAGGCGTCTGCGCACACCCACCGCCCGCCCACGCATCCCGTTCGCCGTAACGAACATTCAGTATACACACTTACTATTACTATAGAAGAATAATTAGTTTGATTCGTAGAAATATGTAGCGCGAACTATTCGGTACTCGCTCCCGACGGACTCAGAACGCATCCCGTGAACATGCCAAAGGGACTACACACACTTGTCCGGCGTCGTTCGGCAGCGAGATCGGGGAGTTTGCACATCTCGATGTATTTGTTATTACATGTAGAAGCCGGCCGTCGACTCCGCTACGCGGACACACTTTTCATTTCCACATCCTCAGTTCCACAGGCAACCGAACAGTTCATATATTCATTTTAAAGCTTATTAAATAGACTTAACAATAAGATAGATAGATGTACAGCGATGTATATATAATACTGTAATTTTAATACAGATGAGATGATAATTGACATAAAAAACTATCTTAGCGCTAATAATATTTAATTAAGGCTCCATAGACAACAGGTGATTGTGAATTGATTTGCAGGAATTCTATGAATACTTTACAACATCCTAGTTTTGCGTTAAGCACCGCGCGGAGCGGGCGGCCGGCCCTAGCTAAGCAGTGTAAGCATTTTTCATTTTAAATTACACTCTGTTATCGTTTAATTTGTAACCGTTTAAACTATTACGATAATTATATAAGAATACCTCAGTTTAGGATGGACCAGGCGTCGGCTGGTGTGATTATAGTAGCCTACAGGTTAAGTGAGAACGAAGACACGGAACCTACAGAGACATCGACACAAACTTGCAGCCTCCCCCCACTCCATTCGTACCGGTTCTCAGTTCGGAATTCCCCCTCCCCGCCCCCCTCGGGACACGGAAGTGTCCACCAGCAACCCCTAACGCAATAGCCCGGATTCATTTTATGCGTTTCACGTTGGTTCGTTGGCACGTATCGTACGTACGCAGTCGCCGCGGGACATCGGCGCGGTCTCTCCCGACCGCTCCACAATGCGTTATATATTTTTTTGATTCTGTTAACGTTAATTGTTTCATTTGTACTCCGTCTGTGGCTTTCTAGAGCCGAATAGTCACACAATCTAACATTGCAAATTACGAATTGATATATGGAATTGATATGCGTTTTAACCGAACAATATCCTAATAGATTGTAAACCGATTTACCAGTTAGTACACACAGTTAATCCAATGCAGGCTCTAGAAGTCCAGCGGACGGGTACTCGATTCTTTGTATAGTAAGTAATGAATCCGTTATACAGATCTCACAATAGATTTCTTCATGATTATCAATACAGTGTTACCACTAATGCAGGCAACAGATATACAAAAGTAACATCTTCATTTCCCATCAACAGTTACATCCGACATGCCGTAATTTTCAGATACTTGGAGCCGTTATATGTATTATTTCGATCTATATTTTCAGGCAAGGTAAGAGCGTTCATATATATATATATATATATATATATTGTTTGTGTTCGGTTCTTTTTTACATTTTGTCCGGATTTTATACTTGAGTGATGTGCATCAGCAGGTAAAAGACCACAATGGATATGTTTGATTATCGAGCCGAATCGATTGTTGATCGATTGATCGATTTGTTGATCGATTGATCGATTTGTTTATATGCTATCGGTTGGAGGATTTTTGTTATTCTAAATTAATATAGAGACTCAAGTTTAGAACATCGAAATGTAGCCCACGGTGACCATTGGGCTATCCCACAGATAAAGTACAAAATTCGGTGTTGATAATTAAAAAAAGATCTCATTTTTATTAAGTATTTATTGTATTTAGATTATAATGATTGCACTTTTGGCGACGACAGTTGATATTGTTTCGACTTTCTGTGTGTAAATGATGATTTATTTATGTTTATATTTTGTGTTTTGAAACAGAAAATGTATTGGATGTTCATTGCTTTACATTATTTAATGTTTTTTCGAATCCGTCTACAAAATGTTTGGATTATTCAGAATGTAACATGAAATGAATATGTATCTAACTAATTACTTTCAAAATTAATTATAAACGAAAAATAAAACAATATATGTAGAATGTATTCGGTTCCACATTTGGGTATTATGGTTCCTAAATTTTCGAAATTGTAATAGACTCTATTGTAGCATTTCATTTTTGGAAGTTAGAAGAAAAAAACTTTTAGATGTACGAAATAGATGTATCAAGTTTTCTATATGTGAAAAATTAAAAAAAATCAATAAGGAAATGCTGAAAAAATTAGGTAGTTATGAAATAAGTATCATTCTTTTATAATATATATCTATATATATACATATATATGTATCTGATATTTAAAAAAAATAAAAATACCAAAATTGAGCACGGATTTACTATTAGATTGTCTGGAAACAAAAATACTGCCGACGCTTATCGATAAAATAATTAAGTAAGGTAAGCTCCGGACGGCTGATGATTTGAGAACGTCGGACGCGTCCAGCGCGCTCCGGCGAATCGTGAGAGCGTTCAAATTTTGTATTCGACTTTAAATCATGTAGCCAGTTAACGAATACATATTTTTCAATATCCTTGTGGTCTTCATTCAGCAGCGATACACGTTCATTTCGTATTCTTGTGTGTTTGTATTGTAACGAGTTAAGTTAATGTTGATTTTCTGGTAAGTGGCACCGGCCGCCGGTGGCGTGGTATATTCGTAAAAGACAGCTAGCGGACGCGGCGCTGGTGATAAAATTAGTTACAAAATTAAAAAGTCAAAATTAAGTATTTTAGTAGGGCGGCCCGGCAGCGCCCGCGCGGCACGTTTTTGACCCGTAATTGCTTTAAACTAAATTTTTGTAAGCCGCGCGGGGGCTGGCAGTGCGCTGAAATTAAAACTTCGGATAGGGTTTAGGCATTATTTTCGATATCCTCGCATTTCGGCTAAGTATTTGGGCCCGCGTCCGCTCGTTTCGATATATTTAGTACAAATTTCATGATGTTAAGGTTACGAGGCTCAAAGCTTTTTCTTTGGAGGCGCCGCCGCCGCCGCGCGCCCGCGCCGCCCGTATAAATGACTCGTGTATAAAATTTTATTCAAAGAGTATTTTTGTATTGAATATTTCTAAAGTTGGTGTAAAAATCAAAATTTCATAAATTATAGCGATGGCAAAAAAGGGGACATTAGGTAAATTTAGAATGTCATGCGTTTTTTGTATTTAATTTTAAGAATAGTATCGGATATGAAACGTTTAGGAGCATTAACCATTTGTAAATAAAAAAGTTGGTCGGCGCGGTCGCGGGCGGCGGGCAGGTCGGCCGGTTATATAGATAAAAAATATATAAATGACTAAAAGATGTTTATATGGTTCTGGGTGTAAAAAGATAACTTTAATGGCATTTTTTAAGGCGAAAAGTGGACAAAAATTGTAAACGATTCCTCGGTATTTGTCTGATAATGGCGGCTAGCGGGCACTATTGTGATCTGTGGGCCTCAGACAAGTCATACCTAATGTCACAACAGCAACCTAACCTAACTACGCATTGATTATTGCAATGAACTTAATAATAATATTAAATAATCACATTGTCATAATGCTTATTATTTACGAGCGTGTGTCTTTGTCCGTGAATGTTTAGAATCTAACCACTGTTGGGTGTTTTAGACATAAAGTTGAGATTAAATTAATAAGTGAATGAAAAATGTATCAAAATTTAAACCCACCTTGTGACGTGTGGGTGGCGATTTGTATCGGTATAACAATTGGCGGTTCTAAAAATCTGTTAATACTAAAATGTAAAGTCAAAATTTGAAATTCGTTTGTATTGAATGTAATACGGTCAAACAATGTTGTATCTCAACGAGAGACGTCAGTGAGGAGACCTGTTGGTACGAGTGGCGGATGTTTCTTCGTGATTATAACGAGTAATAAAGCTAAGCTTTTATTTGACATCATGGCTTTTATTTCTTGACCCGCACCTGCCTATATGTTAACCAATGTGTTACCAATATGTCACCAATATGTTACCAATATGTCACCAATATGTTACCAATATGTCACCAGTATGTTATCAATATGTCACCAATATGTTAATATTACCATTGTTAATATTACAATATTGTTACCAATATATTAATAGTCGAAGTCAGATCTTCGTAAAACCTTATTTTAAATAGATATTATAAATGCCTATGTCCAGCAGTGGACGGAAGTAGGCTGATGATGATGATGATGATGATGAAATACCTTTAGTAGAATTAACAAAAATTTTAAATGTTAACGATCATACTGTCAATGTGAAGTGAATACATAATCGTCTGTTAATCAGTAGCACAGAGGAAATATTCATAGAAGTGTATTCTGTGACATGAGAACCTCAAAAACATACATATTTTATAAATTACGGTTCCATTTCGATTGGTACTCTACAAATAGTTATTCCTATTACAAAGATTGACAATAGCAAAGACGTGGCATAAATGTCCTATCTGCTGACGGGCAGTAAAAGACGATACGAGGAACTGCTCTGGAGTCCCCAACTCACATGCCCAGAACTGGGATGGCGAGCAGAAATCTTCTATGATTGTACACAGCGTAGCACTTTAGGAGAGACCTATGTCTAACAGTGGATTGAAACAGGCTGATGATGATGATAATCTGACAGACAGAATAGTCATTTGATGGTAAGCGGTCCCCTTCGCCTGTAGATATTCGCAACACAAGAGGTGTCACTAATGCGTTGCAGGCCCAACGGAGTCTGTTAACTCCTTGTATGTACCATCTGTATTTTCTACCCGTTTATCCTGCGGTAACTACAACATTATCGTTGTTAATAGATCAATAGTTACGTTCAGCTTGCTTGGACACTGAAGATATCTTTATTTGAGTGTTATTTTGAATGGACCGGTCCTCCACAGTGCTGTTTGCACGCCCGTTTTTACCGCGCACGTTTAAAGTGTAGAATGAGCTTCCATCTGAAGTTTTCCCGCAGCACTATGACATGGGTTCTTCTGGTAAAACGCAAAGTGAGCTCTCCTTTAGCCGGCAAATCTTTGGCCGCTCCACATGTGTTGCAAACGTCCATAGGCGACGGTGACCACTTACCAGTAGGTGACCCGTCTTGCTTGTTTAGTGGACTAAATATGAAAAATAGTTTAATGATGCTTTTTGCTTACCCCGTAACACGATGTATTCATTATAATTTTTGCTTCATTTTAGTTTTAGATTGGGAATTCTTCTTGTTAGTCTT
>DWFV01001580.1:0-10975 GCA_018246775.1 Parelbella machaon machaon | reverse complement strand
GACCGTAACGGCACACTCAATTAACTCCGCGTACTCCACGCGAGAGACCTATGTACATGAAAGATATGGGCAAGTATCTATGTAAGGGTACACAATAGCTTGAAAATGATGATAAAGGTCTGTGCGTAGCTTAAATTAGAGAGTTTATGATAACTAGGAGTTAAGAAATTATGATAGTGTTATGAGTATTTTGTAATAATTTGCTAATACAATTTTTGGTAATTCATCCAAAATTACATAAGCTTCATCAGCATCATTATCATCATTATCATTATCATCTTAATTCCGTCCACTGCTGGACATAGTTCTCTGCAACAGCATGCCACTGAGCTCGATCTTCAGTTGGTCGCATCCAACTGCGAATATTTACTATACCTTTTTTAATATTTTCATTAAAATTAAGAGCGTAAACACACCCACGCGCTCCCAACAATCCCATAAGCTATTTGCCGTTTAAAAACAATCCGTCTACACGATGAACTCGCAACCGAACTTTCTAGATGCCTTAAATAAATTCATCGCCATTAATATTCATCGACTGTGATCTTAAAATTTTCGGTACACCGTATTTACATCGGGTGGGATGTCGGTTTATTATTTCGCCGTTGTATCCCAGTTTCCGGTAACAGCAAACTACATACAAACTCAGTTTAACATAATTAGATAAACGACCCGTATTAATCAGCCCATCCGGCCAACGTCCAGCTGTGGGTGAGCAAATCACTGCCCGCGAAACGTCAGTTCGCTTCATATTAATAATAATTATTCCTTAAGATAATTATATGTTGTTCATTATCCATTATTTTTAATTATCCTGTGTTAATGATAACTGATTATAATACATGATGTTGTACATATGTACCATAGAAATTCCGGAATCCGAAACATGTTATTTAGTTGAGAAGTGAGTTTAGGTGGTAAATTAGTGATTACGTTTTTGTTTTTTTTTTTTATGTATATTAATAGATTTGATGGCCTCATTGGTCGTGTGGTTGGAAACGCGACTGTTAATCGAAAGATCCTAGATTCGATCCCGATCAAGTTATTAATAATTAATTATTGACAAGCTTGCAATTATTTTCTTTGATATGAATATTTCTCAAAGACATTCTATGACATGTTTTGTACTAAAATAGTAAATATTCAAGACTAGTGACGCATTTTCGATTTATTTCATGAAAATATATGCTTGTACGTAGCTCTAAGATGTAAGGTCACTTGAGTTTCTATCAATGTGATGGGTCAAGTATCATGTTAAAAACACCAGCATAAAAAGAAATAGCATTTACCATTTAAAATTATTATTAACCAAATTATTTTTACGTTGGCCCAAAACAAATGTCATAGTCATTAAGTTTTGAACCTAATAACACTCGTAACTACATATAAAAAAGTAACATAACATCAGTTATTCCCGAAGTAGTAGGCAGAGGAGTGTAAAACACTCAGACGTTTTATCAGTTACGTTTATGTTCCACAATGATATAGGTGGTGACCCTATCGCCATGCACCGGGCACAGATCCAGTACTGAAACATATCGCACGGTTTATAATTGTTATAATTGTTCAAAATACTAATTCAATGTATTTCTTATTTTAAGCTGACCCGGTTACCCGGCTCCCTGTACCCGAATCCAAATAGGTAATCCGTCCACGTCAGCTCAGTTCCACTGTTTGACCTTTCCATAAATGAAATACCTAAAGCATTGGCTCACTCGTAAAATGATTTTATCTCGTACCTACAATCTATAAAAGACGGCCATGGCTTACGTCACACGGCAAGCGATCGCAAAACGATTTTATGACTATCAAGTTGAGCTTTGGATGTCCGATACACTAGAATATATGTCTGGTTTGACTTGTAAATTAAATAACTCCGCGCAAATGAAGTAAATGTAGGTGGTAGAAGTATGCGGCTGACGGTATTAAAGTCCACTGCTACACACGTTTCTACCTAATGATTGCGATTGTCCGTTAAGGGTGTGATTGTCGGTCTATGTAAATGATACAGCAGTCCATATCCGTCCCACAATTCTTTAATATCAAATCTCAAATAGTAAAGATTTTTTTATTTAGCAATAGGTTTGCGTCTAGCTGCAATTTCACCTGATGGAAACTGAGATTCAGCCTAGGGTGTAGCGCGCTTGCCTAGAAACTGGCTATTTATTCTTGTCTTGAATTTCAGATTATACGAATTATTTAATGTCTTCATGCCAACATTTGAAGCCGAGCTAGTGATTCTAACAATCCCGATTTCGCAGTCCTGTCACCATTTTGACACTAACTAACGATCTTATTAACAAGTTATGCAATGTTATTTGACTATCTGGCACTAATAGTCCTATTTCTACATGTTTGAGGTCGGTTCCCATTCGGCTATCAGCTTTTGTCACTTAAAAAAGAATAATTTCGTGATAAAACGTTAGTCTTCATCGATGATTTTCATCTTTCTATTCTTGGACATGGCTCTCGGGTCCAAACGCAGCGTGGTCGACTTCACATAAAATACAGAAAGGTATGATGTAGAGATTTTTGCCAATAAAACGCTAAGTAAAGTCTGTAATTAAATAATTTCCATTTAATTTGCACTGTTCCTAATACATTTCTTTAAGACATACGTCAAATAACAAATCCAAAGAAGTAAGGTATGGAAACTAAGTAGGTAGGTACATATCTTTAATATTCAAATCACGAGGAAAAGTACACTTGCTTAATCCAATTTATAACAGAGTTTCCGAAATAAGAATCTTCAAAGAAGATTTTCATAAAAACAACATTATAATGTGCGGTAGATATACCTTAGGGCATTAACAAAATAGACGTCAAGTTGGCAATGAAATGAAAAATGATTGAATTTAATAACACTAACTCACAACCCTATTCGCTGCGTTCCCTTAGTCGCCGACCGACTGGACACAGATACGGGACATAAAGCCTCTGCGACACGAAAGTAATTTTGAAGTCTTAAGGCAGCTCGCTCTTACGAGTATTATACTTCGAGCGATTTAACAATGACCCGGCCCAGTGGAGATTTGAAGTGTACGGACATTCTATTGGCTATTTCGTTTAGATTTTGCCTTATGAGAGGAAAGCGGCAGATAAATAAAAATGGTCACTAAAATTTGGGACACTGATTTTTTTTTTTTTCACGCTCTAGGGGAGGCCTATGTTCAGCAGTGGACAGCTATAGGCTGATGATGATGATGATGATTGATTTCCTGTAATTTAAAAAAAAAAAAAATATTGTAAGTTTTTAAGTTGTAAATGAGATAAGATGACGAGATACGAGAGATATGAATGATAATAATAGTTAAGGGAAGCATATACGCATTAGTAGCTTGAGATGGCTGATGATAATGATGATATTAATACCGTATTTTATGTAACCCTGTACCAACAGCAAAAGTTGTACATTACCTATCAGAATTTAACAAAATTGCTGAAAGGAGAGTGCTCTCAATAGAAAGCTAAAGTATAAATTTTCGTTTTTGATGTCTAGTATTTTTTTTATTTTCGGTCTATTTAAAAAATGCTTATTTTTAATTTTGTACCCAAAAGCTTCATTAGATTACCAATTTATTGTATTTTAAATTTAAACTAAGGGATATTTTATTTAACATATGTTTACAGTTCCTTTTTTACTAAAGTTTTAAAAAGGAAAAAAAATGCCTTTTTTAACATTATTTGGGATATACATCAAATAATATTTATTATATATAATAGTTATATTGCTACGTACGTTTTACTAATTTCAGTGGTTTTACGACCATCAGTCCTAATAATATGAATATGTATTAATAAATTTGAGAATAAACCCAAAGCGTAAAAGACATTAATTTGTATTTTGTTTTTAATGTACATTTGGCAGAATCTGGTGAATTTAAAAAATTCATTATGATGAAATGATTTCGCACAATAATTTGCACGATATAACGTACTTAACACAGTTACGCGCCGTAAATGTTGGCGCTGACACAATTCACATACATGAATTTTTAATTTTTGTCATCAAGACACATATTATTTTTAATTACTACAATGTGTATATGGGTTTATATACATCTATCAAGGGAGATACCTAATTGTATACACGTCACTGCACTAACTGTATAATTAAATCTAATACAATATTATTTGATGTATTACGTACCAATGCTCTATCAACAACAATTGAAACAGCGGTTGCTATGGCGTGATTTCAATTATATCCGGAATCAAAATTCGATTCTCGAATTTGTACGCCAAGTGCGAAACAGTAGTGTAAGCGACACGTCAAACTAATCCATTAGTTAGTTAGTGATTTGAAACTAAACCCATTAGTGGGATTACAACTAATGCCATTAAATTCTCATCTATTCCAGAGTCTAGTATCAAGTTCTGGTTGCCGGAGGGTGTGCCCTGTCATAGGTTGCGTGAAATTAGACTTAACAAATGAGATTTGACTTTCAAATTTATCACAGGTGATATTTTAAAGAATCACGAAGACACGCAAGCAATTCAAGTGACCGTGGACTATCATATCATGAGTAGGGCCTAATTGCGGCCTAAAATAAGTCTTGTGGCCCATGTTAACCAATTCTCGCAAAATTTGTGCAGTTATATTCCTACTACATAATATTAATATTTAGATAGATGTATTAGAAGCTTTTGTTTTATCTTCTTTGGATACAAAGAAACTCAATGCTGACGTTTTACGCTTTCATCAAGCACATAAAAAATAATCAAACAAGGGAAAGAATACAGAATTATTTTCGGCGTACGCAAACAGAGAAACATTGGAATTGGGAACGTCTGAGCTTGATGTGGCATCATTAATAATGGATCGCGACGAGATCCTTCGTCTACACAAATAAAATTTCACACTTGACTGTATTACTCTTTTGAAGTTAACAAAGCATCTGGAACATTGTATGCGACAAAGGCCGAAACTTTGTCAGTGAATGAGAGATGTGATGTCACAGGAGTGATAAAAGGTCGTGCGAAGTTCACACCTGACAGTCACAGATTTCTTGCGTCGTTTATTTTAGACAAGTTAAACACTTGTCTGATTCACTATGTCGGAATGTCTAATTGATTTAAATTATGGCTGAATCGCGCATTCGTAATGATTTTATTCCTATATCAACCACTTCAGGTGTTACAGATGTCGTTAAAATCTATTTCTGATCTAGTTCTGTTAATTTTCAATTTGTATTAAAAATTTTAATATTTTATAATAATTTAAAAAATAAGAAAATTAGGAATAGCAACTTTAAAAACTGAACATCATCCAGAGATGTGAACGATAATAATCCTTCTAGTTGTTTAACAGAAATGGAATTTCGGTGTTGAAAATTCAAGATGTCAATTATCAAAAGAAATTAAACGTAACGTAACATCACGCCTGTAATCCCCGAAGGGGTAGGCAGAGGAGTATAGTACACTCCCACGTTTCACCAGTTATAAAAGAAATTAATTGGAATTGAAATATAAAAAGAAGTAAGTCTTTTATAGTAATTTTATTTAAATTTCGATAAGAATTTACTTAGTGTTTATTTCTTTGTTTTAAGAATAATCGTTGAGAATAAAAAAATATTTTTTTTTTAAATATTTACACAGGCAAATTTTTATAATGTTCCGCCTTTTAAGATCATGTTACGTGTGATAGTATAGAAAAAACCACTGCATGAATCGTAATTTATACATTTATTTAATCTTTCTGATAAATGATTATTGACTTTCACAAAAAGTATTTCATTCAACTCGGGAACCATTAATTATACATATATAGAATCCTTTAGTATTCGTAGCCGGTGGTGGTACTCGGGTTTCAATGATTAAAGTAATGCATTGTTGGAAGTACTTCAAAATTAATATTGAAACTGTTGCATCGTTTCCAATACTGGAAAGACTTTCCACTTAATTAAGAAATAATTTTGTAGCATGCTTAGACAAAAGTTTCCAAAGTACAAATTCAACGCTCAAGTCCCTCCGGAGTATTTCCCGGATATTTCAGCTCCCTATTTATAATTCCATAATTTTAAACTTCCACAGATTTCCGATCGCGATTCTTACGTGAGTTTCCCTTTAATATTTCTCGAGCGCATGGGACTGTATTTTTTGTAATCAGAAAAGTGCTAGCAATTAAAACTTTTATAATTGTCAGGATGGGGGCAAATGGTTAAATTTACTTCACGGTGAACAATGGGAAAGGACAATAAAAAAGGAACTTAAAAACTTTCTCAATTAGAAGCGGAAATAGCAGTGGAAATAGGAACCTTCCCGGATCGATGCATCATTGAGAACGGTTACTTCAGCTGGATGTGTGTCTATTAAAATATTTAGGCCTCACTCACTGTACTGCTAAACCGTCCCGCTGACTATTAACGACGAAGAGAAAAGCGATATTTTCTTAACGATTTAATTATATATTATTGTTAACAATTTTTCTATGCAAAACAAATTGTATTTCCAATTACTCATTACTCTTAAAAGTGAAGGTCAAGCGTTTAACGCAAATTCGTTAAAAATTAAGATTTATATAACAAACAAATCCATTTTCATTTTATCACCTTACATTTATCAGATTTTTTATTAAACATTAAATATACATTAAATTAATCATTACCGTCTCATTTAATGGTTTTTTAGTAAACATAAATACATTCATACTAACAAAACTCAACTTGAAGTAAACATAATATGGCATAATGAAAATCAGACGAAACATTATCTCGTTTTGTGATTCTCGTTTGCACGGGCGTAAATATTGAAATTTTGTTTAGTGTTTCTAGCTAAGAAATAAGCAAATTGATAGCGGGTCTGGTAGAATTCAGATTCCCATTTAGTGGTATTAATAGTTAGCAAGGTTAGTACTCACTTTTCTTAAGATGGTAGCAAACTTAGTTTCATGACAGAAGTTTTGATCCTCTGTTACTTACATATGAGAAATATGAGACTGTGTAAAATTTATGGTCAGTATCTGAGATAGTAGTAAGTGTAGACAGTAAAATATGGACGGTACTGATAAAAATAGGTGTAAATTTTATTCCTGTATTTCACAAACTTCTAAACGCTGCTATAAATAATAGAGAAGATACACATGTCTGGAGTCAAGTGTATACATTATGAGTAAAACATTGTCAAAAAATCATTGCTAATCACTACATAACATCATTTGCACCATCTTGTACCTCACGAGACTTTGAATATTATTTGACTTGAAACGATAAAATTTAATGAGTCTTCAAAATGAATGAGACTTCACATTGTTCATAGCTTGGTGGTTGAGTGTACAATTTTATTTGACTTATAGGTGCAAATATAAATATACTTTATATATTAGTGATCAAAATAAATTTTGCTCACCTGGGAGACGGTTTGGTGAGCGCTCGTACACTGAACAATGAAAAAAAAGTTGAGCAACAAATAAAGAGCCGTGTGACTGGCGTTGGAATAACACAAACAATATCCCGTGAGCAAACAGCAAACGAATTGACTGTAGCCAGTGGGCTGGATCTGTAATGGTATAAATAAAACTTTTGTAAAAACGCTATCGCAATCACTTCCAGAGAACCAGCGGGTGTAAAAAAATTATAGCTTATCAAACGAACACGGAATTGTGTCGTCACCAGTAAATTTTTGGATACTTTTTCTCAAAAGAGTTCACTCCGCCCAAGAGAATTGAGTAGGTAGGTACTGCAAAAACAACTGACGCTTGTTAAAAAATTCATTCACAGTAATTCCCAAAAGAATTTAAATAAAAATGTAATTTGAATTTCCTGTCTGTCCTTGTAAGTTTCGCAGCATAAATTGTAAAAATTGTTGGGGTCAGCTTTTTTAACTTTTGAAAGCGTCTGTAGTAAAATGCAGTCACAGTTATTCCTGAGCGGAATGAGGATTTAAAAATTTAGTGTTATCCGCGGACGGTTCGATCGATACTTTACATCACTGGAAGTCTGTTACAATCTATTTTCCTGCGTTTTAATAACATTTGGTCAGTTACGAAAACGAAACATTAAAAGAAAATCATATCATTGCGCATGTTTAAATCGTCATTTTAAACCACCATCGTGGCTTTTAATGATGTCTGATTACTTGAATATACTTGTATTTATATAATTTAAACTATTGTTCCAGAAATGCCTAGATATATAGCTGTTAAAATTCGCTTACACGTTGAAAAGTTGTCCCAACTGTCGGTCCTATCTATTACATAGTTAAGTTTCATGATTTTACTTATCACATCAGTTATCTTACTTTTAGTATCATTATTCAGTGTTTTCAACCAGTTATTTGTAGATCTTTAATAATTAAAAAGTATTTCAAATTTTTTATTGACTATCTCCAAGAATTTCTTCGTAACGACTATGTTGTTTATTAATATAACTTTGAATCTGTTTTATGCAGTTTAGGAGCTGCATTAACCATTCACCGTTAGGTGCTCCGGATAATTACTTACTATTTTATTTCTTCTAATAGATTTCAATTCGGAGTGTACATCGATTTTATTTTAGAAGTTTAGCTCAGTAACTTCTTTGATTGTTAAGACATGTCGCGGTTCGACCTAAATCACATTAAACTTTCGCGAAAGTTCCACCTATCAGTACAACTTTCTCCCACTTTTAATTGGGCCAATTTACAGGTTGTAGAATTATTAATTGCTGTAAATCTACTTTGATTCTGTGTGCTGCGTATAAAACAAGGAAGACTAAATGAAATATTATTTCACTTCAAATTTTTGGTGTAGGCTAACGATACTATTAATTTAATTTTGAAAGTATGGACAGTCCGCGGATACACGGGGACAGTTTTAAGGCGGTAGGTTTTTAAAACACCTTGTATTTTCATAATATGGATAGTACAAAATAAAGGGCGAAGATCTCACTAAGTTAACGAATATTTCTGACTCTAAAATACTTTGACATAAAAATCATGATGGATGTAATCTATATCGCATACCATATGTTAAGTTGTCGGATAGTCAATATATGTATATTGTAAAACCTGTGTCGCCTTAGTCTAGTTAAAATGTAAATTTTGAGTTAGAACAAAAAATGCGTCACATAAAGTATTATTAACTACCAAATAAAGAACGAAAATTAACTCTATAATGGCGCCATCTAGTTACGTTCTCGAAAAAAAGGAGAGCACTGATTACTTCTTTTCGCATAAAAACGTTCAGGGAAATAATAAAATTGACCGATATCGCGCATAAATCAGCCAAGTAAATGAGAATAAAACGAAAAATATACCCATTAATTCAGTCACTTGGAAGATCAGAATGGAGACTTGAGTCATGAAATTCATTTCGTTTTCCGGCATTATAACTTTGCGCGTAAGTTATGGCTGCTAATTTTTTAGCAGATTGTAGAGTATCACAATCTTTTTTTGGTCCGGGTAAATAATTTCATATTTTCTTTTACGTTTTAATTATTTTCATCAAAAAAATAGTATGTCTGTTAATATGTGTTATTTCATAGAGCCAGTGAATGGGGTTACGGAACCAGCTGTTGTCGAAGGTTTAGTGCAGATTATAACCGTCCAAATATAATCTCAGATAACACTAACGTACTCGTGCAGATCAGCCACAGATGTGTGATTGTTCTTGCGTGTTAAGTCAGAACATTTCTCACTGTGACTGCTCCACCACATCCTTTGAATCGAAATACAGCAGAATACGGCCACATCTGATAACATTTGCAGTATTAACTTCATCATCATCCCTATCAGCTTGTCATCGTCTACTACTGGACATAGGCCTCCCCAATAGCACGCCACTGAGCTCGATCTTCAGCTCGACGCACCAACTGCTGCCATCCACTTTTCGTATATCGTCAATCCATCAGCTAGGTGGAATGAAGATAACTTACACAAGTACAATTTCATCAGAATTTAAACAAATAGTTTGGCAATTTCTAAGATATTACTTACTTTTTGTTACGGTTTTACTGTTACTGGAACGAATTCCTATATGTCTCCTACGTGTACTTACACCCCACATGGAATAGGTGGTGAGCCTATTGCCATACACTGGGCACAGATCCAGACTCCAAGCCATTACTCAAAATTTCTACCAAAAAATCTAAGTTAAAAAATCCAATAGTACCCGGGATTCGGACCCAGGACTTCTCGATCAGCAGTCACGCTTTGCAACCACTCGACCAACGAGGCAATCCAAGCAACTTACTTTTTGTTACGGTAATACTGTTACTAGAAGGAATTCCAACATGTGTCTTATGTTTTTTACGTATGGAAAGCACACTCAATGTTCTAACATCTATAATGTTCACAAAATAAATTCAATTTCCCTCACAATATTCGGCTGAAGTGAAGGTTACGTGGAAACGTTGACTTATTCCGTATTCATATGCCGCGAACCCAGTTTGATAATGAGACCTTTCTGTAAAGTTTCACCTTTCATTTGCATATTTGTTTAAACATCACGGTTAATTATGTTATCCGGTTCGCGATAAACCCTCGGATCTGTGGGTTTGAATTTTAATATAAATTATCTCTATTTTCATTATAGATTCAAATATGATGCTTTATTATTTATTACCTCGAAGAACTTAGTACAGGTAACATATATGTATGAAGATTTCGCTTAATTCCGAGGGTCCCAAATTGATGTTATACATACAAATATAGGACACTCCCACGATTCATCAGTTATGTTCTACGTCCTATTCGTAGAGGGTAAGGCTATTGCCATATATTGGACATAAATTCACCGAGTTCCTAGGAATTTAAAGTTAGAAAAACCCATTGAAGCAAACCCATTGACGCAAGACCTCTCGATCAACAATGCGTTTGCAACGATTCGATCAACGAGGCATTCATAGACGTGGAACATAACAAGTAAATTCATTTTTTTCATAATACTCTTAATTTTTCATAATGCTCTTAATTTTTGTTATTATATTGTATTTTTTAATTTTTTTTTTATGTTTTTGCATTGTTTTTTATATCTTTCTTCGTTTGTTGCTTTTGTATT
>DWFV01001579.1:0-10975 GCA_018246775.1 Parelbella machaon machaon | reverse complement strand
TACTCAGGAAATCTTATATTTTGTTGTTATGAGAGTGAAACTTTGTTTATGAAATTTCTGTTGCTATAATTATAATAATATCTTGGCACATCATATACGGCCACTTTATCCCAAAGTTAGCATTAATACAGTTTGTGTTATAGTAACTAGACGACTGATCAACTATAATACATATATACATACATATGAATATATACTTATGTAGATGTTGTTACAGCCAGACACAGAACTAATACTTGTGCTCGTCACACATATTTATTTTTGGTTCTGTGAATGTGAGTAATGTATCAGTAATCTCGGAAATATTGCTAGGGCGCTATACATAAGCAATAAAATTCTGCTTTGGCGTTAATTTTCCAGCACTTGATAATTGAATGTCTGGTCACTTTTGATTTAGCTTGTTTGACCTTCGTTATATGTTTATCTATTGTTAGTAAGGATTTAAATCGAACAATTCATTTAAAATATCCAACCTTACGATTTCCTTTGCATTCAAATCCAAATCTTCTTCTTTTCATTCGAGTATTCATAGTTCGTGTGTTGTTTCATTCTGAGTATTACAAGATCATTTATTTCCCAGACCGAGTGTCGTTAGGCTGGACTGCGCTTCTCGGGGCCATTCTGCTGTTGACCTTGGCAGATCGTGAAGACCTGGAACCGATACTGCACCGAGTGGAGTGGTCTACTCTACTGTTCTTTGCGTCTCTGTTTGTGCTTATGGAGGTAAGGATAAAGACATTTCGTTCTCTACAATCCATGTCTTCAACGTTTCTTTGTCTCTAACCGAGGATAATTGGGAAGTCATTATTTACATGCAACGTAAGTTAAACGAGTGATAATATTGCGTATTTACATATATCGTAAGTTACACGGATAGTGATATTTTTCATTTAAATTACATATATCGTAAGTTAAACGAATTGTGGTATTTCAATGGTGATAATTTTCTTTGACAGGCTCTTTCAAAGCTGGGTCTCATTGAGTTCATCGGTGGTCTCACTGAGTCTCTTATTCTAGCTGTGGACGAGAAAGCCAGGCTGGCTGTTGCTTTGCTACTGATGTTATGGGTAAATATCTGTTTCCATTTTTGGTTTTCTATATTTTTTTATTTGAAACCGTCTCTGGGGTGTGTCTTAATTTGGCCTAAAGAAGCTATGAATCTATACGTTAATAAGTGATTTCATTGAAGCAGTATAGAAAGAGTAAAAATGTTGGAACAAACCCTACTTGTTCTCTGTTCTGTGTACTTTATAATAATACATTATTCTTGAATTCTGTAAAGGTAATGAAAACAACTGAATCTCTTCAGGTATCAGGTGTGACCTCAGCATTCGTGGACAACATACCACTGACCACCATGATGGTGAGAGTGGTCATCGCACTCGGATCAAACCCCAACCTAAATTTACCAATGGCGCCACTAATATGGGCTCTTTCCTTCGGCGCTTGTTTAGGAGGTATGATGAAATTCATTGACAAAATGTACCAGTATGTAATTATTCTAATATACTGCGGAATTGAGATCAAAACAGATCTATCAAGTTAATTTGTATAAGTGATTAACGCCTTCGGAAAAAAGAACAATCGATTGTAACACTTTCAAATCCTATGAGCTTCCAATTTTAAGTCCCTATTTGCACCCTAGTACAAAGTACTAATAATTCAGTCTACCTAAGGTCAGTCATATTAATCTTGCTACTATTTTAAAATGCCACATCTAGTCAAACAGCGGGACAAGCCCTATTGCTTCAAAAATTCCTACAACAATTTTATCTGTTTGAACCAAAAATTTGGATACAAAATGTCCCACCACTTTTTCTTAGTAGGCATTTATGGTTGATATCTAGTTGCCATTGATAAAGTATTAGCCAATCAGCGCGATAGCTTTCTGATCACCTTAGGTGCCTTGGACGTATAGCGTCTTTGCAAATATGTCACTCACAAGAATTCTTTCTTGCAACCATTTTATTGAATGTCTCTTTTTACAGGCAATGGAACTTTAATAGGGGCGAGTGCCAACGTGGTGTGTGCGGGGGTGGCAGAGCAGCATGGCTACAGATTCACGTTTATGCAGTTCTTCAAGGTCGGCTTTCCAGTGATGATCGGCCATTTGATCGTCGCGTCTGGCTACCTGCTCCTATGCCATTGTGTGTTTGCATGGCATTAGAATTGGATTTTTACTGAACTCAAAATCGACAAGTTTTATTTTTTATAATTTGGAATGTATAAATTATATTATACATAGTTGCATGTTTAGATTTAAAATTGAACTGTTTACGTATGGGAGTGTACTACACTCCTCTGCCTAGCCTTTGGGAGATTATAAGCGTGATGTTATTTGTTTCTTTATCAGATTTACGTATACAAAATTATAACGAACTTTAAATTGGTTGTTAGTTTAATCCGTGATCAAGATAATGTTAAAATTATAGAAATATACAGATGTCTAAGAATTATAACAATATGTCATATTGTGAGTACCTGTTACATACAAAACATATAATTTGTAGCTAATAAAATATCTAAGTTTAAAATCATTTGCTCCAACTTACAATGTCTTATCATCAGTGAAGTTCTAACAGTGTGTAGTTCATTTTTTGGCGGTTTTTGAAATAATTTTACGCGGAACGATCACATACATTCATTCTCTCAGTCAGAAAATAATTAAGTAATAAATGGCGCCATTTTTTCGTTAAAACTAACATCGCGTTACTAAAAGATACACAGGTATTCTGTTCTCCTGTAAATTTGACATTTTTGACTAACGTACTGTTAGGCTTCACAGTTGTTAGAACCAATCAGATCGTAGCATTAGTTTGCGTCAGAATATTGCAACCAATTGTAGGACAGTATTCAGTTGCAACAAATCTTGGCGGCAATGCTCTGTCTCGCGTTTGGTTCGTTAGTTATTCAACGTCCTAAACGGTGATCTTGGATTGGACGATGACAAATTGAAAGTGGTAATGCTTTTGAATGTTCAAAATTTAGTGACAGTTAGTTTCTTTTACTAACAATTATTCAAAATATGTGTTTCCAATGACCGTCCAACCGACGTTTTTTGGTCGTATTTAATCCATATTATTGTCGCGAATCTTTATTTTTTATTTGTACCTGACATTTGTAACTTATAAAAAATGTTTTTTTTATACATCTGTGCACAAAAATGCACACGTTGCTTAACCTATGGTTCTCTTGATTATTCTAATTTAATGAAGTTAAATTAATACTTTAGTGCTAATTAATATTATTGTAAGGTATTTATGGTATGTAATATGTACCTTCATTTTAAGACAAATCGATTAACGTGTGTGATAAGTTGAGTATTTTTAAAATATTGTTCTGTGTGTGTATTTTTTAAATATTGTTTTGCGTGTGTATTTTTAAAATATTGTTTTGTGTTTATATTTTATAGAAAAACTTCGTAACTTTTAAATATCAGGTACCTAAACCTACATAAATTTTATTTACTTGCAATTTTGGTGAAAGTGAAAGTGTATTACACTCCTCTGTCCACCTCTTCGGGGAGATGCAGGCGTGGAGTTAAGTTTTTGTATAATATTGCTTTAAATGTGACAGAAATTAAAAAAAAAATGTTGGATATGTGAATTATTTCAAACAGCCTTGTTGAAAACCTTTTCTAAATTTATGATATTTATAACTTTTTTATTAAATAAAAAAATAAATACCTATACATTTCCTTCATATGAACTTTCTTGATTCCAAAGTACTTTCTTCATTGGTAAAGAATTCATAAATACAAATGAACACTTATAACATTAAAAGAAAGTACTTAGAACAATAGTAAAAATTTGAGTCAATTATATGACTTCAAAAACATTTAATACTTTATGTATAATTTGGAGTAAGATTTTATATTTATAACATTTTTAATTTGGAATTTATTTTTATACAAAGCAGTATTCAGGTGTATTTTATAAGAAAACATTATTTAGCTGTTTGTATGACATTCTTATACCATTTTGATCTTATAACATTTTAGTGACATTTTTTAAACTTTTTCTTATTTATATTCCAAACTTTTGATTATAAAAATTATCATATTATATAGTATACTGTAGTAAAGTTGACCAGAATATATTTATCATCATCATCATCATTATCAGCCCGTCATTGTCCTCTGCTGGACATGGCCTCTCCAATGGCACGCCACTGAGCTCGATCTTCAGCAATTCGCATCCAAATATAGCTATATAATTAGATTATTCTACATGATTTTGTTAGCGAAACTGAAAACAATTCCCGGTACACATTGTTTCAATGTTTTACACATTTCAATGCTTAGGAATGGATGTAATAAAGTTTTCAAAGCAGCCTGTACCTTTTGTGTCTTATTTATTTAAGAGTTCTTAAAATGTTTTGCTTTTAAAGATGTAATTTTTTTTAATGAAAAAATTACTATTATTTAGTAAAGTAATTTGAAATGTCACCCGAATAATTTCAGTAATATTTTTATGATATGTTTAATTTTAGATTTAACTATAATTTATTTTAATATTAAAAGATTGTAGGGAGAGTTGTAATCGTTCATTAATATAAAAGTTATTATAATTTTAAAAAAATAATTTAAATGTAAGAAAATTTAGTTTATTGTAACTTATAATTTATTCTGTAATATTTAAGTATATATAAAGAGGCAGTACACAAATATTAAGATAAATAATATTAGTATTATTTGATAAGAGTAAAATATAGAACGCTTTTAAAATACATCTGTAACACAGACAATAAACTACTTTATAGATTATATACATCTCTAAATGACGCTCATATACGTAGTCCAATATGAAATCAAATTGAACGACGATTCTAAGCTGGAGAACGTTGAAGACAAAAATCTATTGTGTAATATGTCTTCATAAATTTCAAAAAAATTGGTCAACTCATGATAAAGTAAAAGTGCAACAGACGGACAGACGTTACACGTGCATTAATAATATTGGTTGAAATAGGTATTTATCCAATGACAGCAGTAAATTTTTCAACCAAAGATCTGCCCAGATTTTGGTCATATTTTTCCCTTTCATAAATGTAAATTCTTTTAAAAAATCAATTGGATCTACCTAAGGTACGTCAACGGAAACTTTATTAATTGAATAATTAAATACACCAAACCTATTTAAATTTAAGATACTAAGACATCGTGTTTTAATTGTATTTTCGTGTGCTAATAATAATTCGCAAAGGAAAGTTTCTTTACTTCGAAAAGTGTTGTCAATATTAATAATAATTATGGACGAATATTATATTTTTAATATTATACTAAGGTTAAACGCATAAAAAGGATGGGTTTTTGGCTCCAATATAAATCACTAACATTTGTTATAACAGAGTGAAATTACGAATACAATATTAAAATTCAATTATTAAGGTATATTTTTCTTGCTGTACATGAAAAATCGTAGTCTTTGCTGAACGTGTTGTTTAAAAAGGGCGCAAAATCGTCTGTCATTTATCTATATTCTGTGCTGTCATTGCACAAATTATAGAAAGTGCGTTCGGAAATCCCTCTGCTATAATAATTATATTCAAGTTTTGTTTTTGTTTTGTACTTATTTAAATCCATTCCGTTATATTAATTTTAATGTAATTATGTTAAAATCATAACCGTGTTTATATTAGTGTGCAAATTATAAGTTATATTAATTTAATATGTCCTATGTCCAGCAGTGGACGGAAGTAGGCTGATGATGATGATGATGATGATTAATTTAATTTGTATTTTACTATAAAGTAATTTAATACCGTCAAACACTTACTGTTTTAATATGAATTTTCTTATTGATTTGACATATTATAGATTTTTAGTACAAAGCTTCCTGTTGCTGTATTTTTTAATTGCATAATCTGAATACAATGCAATAATTACCTTATTTAAATTATAATTTATACCTTATTATGTTACACATAATAAAATTATGAAAATATTAGATTTAACTTGAATAAGAAGAACATCTGAAAATATGCGTGTTTAATACAAATAAATAACATTCGTATCGTTGTGCAATTTTTTTATTCAAACCAAACTTTTATTTCCGTTTTGTAATTCTTTGGTTATTAATTCCTGCATGTTTTTGGAACGCATTGTTAAAAAATTTGTTTCATAAAGTTATTATTATAATACAAGGCCATTCATTTTTGGTCCAACGGCTTTATTTTTCGTTATTTGATTGACAGAGGCTTGAGTCTAACTCTAGAGACTTTAAATTTCAATAAGTAATTCTATCACCTTAAAAAAAACCAATGCTTAGACTATTATTTCTTACCTTCTACCACACTTTTTCTCCTGAAAAAGAACGTAGAACTGTAGTATAAGCTCTATTTGCTGAAAAGAACATGTAAAATAAAACATGTGGATTATAAATATCTGGTTGTAAATTATTACAAATCGATCGTCATTGCAAAGTTGTTTCAGATGTCAGTGTTAACTCAAAATGTATCGTGTGAATCAAGACATAAGGTTTTAATTACTTTAATGCAATACATGGTAATGATAACTAGCAGTAAAATGTAGTTACGTCGATTTATAACGGTTGAATGAATGCATTGTGGGGTTACTGTAATATCAATATCATCAATATATATTCATACAGTATGTATAATCAATATATATTCATACAGTTACTGTAATAGCAATATCATCAATATATTTTCATACAGTATGTCAATTATTCTTTGTTTTTTAACGGGAAATTTCTTGCTGAGTAGACATATTTATAATCTTCTTTATTAATCTTCTACCACCACCTTCTCGGTCGCTTTAGTTATTAAAATAATAATTAACTACACTAACGACGACGAGGTTGTACGACTAATCTGATTCCTAAGCAATATATTAACTGGGGACCTTTGTCCTTCATTATTCTCGCCCGACCCGCAAATTGCGCTCACTAAAATCATAAAATTAGTTCACAATTTTTCCCAAGTCATGATTGTATGTTTTTAATGTATGTGCATATATTATTTTGTGCCAGATTTAGTCTTGTTTTTTATGATTTCCTTCCCTGATGTATTCAAGATTTCCTAAGAACGGATTTGCTCAATATTTATTTAACCTCCTCTTAGTGGTTAGAGCTGCATTTATCCAGACAGTGAAAAAAACACAATAAAATAAAAGAAATAATTGTAACAACTAAATATTTATTTATATTTAATCACAATAATTTCACTTAATCACGGTAACTAAGCCATTATTTCTACATAATTTAGTTTCATAAAGTTCTTGAAAAAAAAAAAACAAATACAAATATATCTTGAGCAAGATCAAACATCCATTCCTTTTTCAAATATGGCAACAAAAATATTTAAAAAATATCATCTTAACAACAACTTAATACTATATTCGTAATATATGTCCGAACAGCGTGATGCCGCATGCAACAGCGTTCATTTGTATGAGACCAATGAGAATAATGTTGATGTTTAAATATACACATATCGAGTTACAACATAAATTGTAACATGTTACTGGTAACCAACATGTTACTTGTAATTATACAATGACATGCACATGTCTTAAGTACTTTATTTGTTAAAATAGTATCTATAAAGAGACATAAACATTTAACTTTTGCTTACTATGTTAAAGAACAAATATATTTTTTTAATGTTTCATAAATAGTTAAATTTTCTAGAATGATTGCACTATTTAAATAAAAAATTCGGTATATAATTTCACCTTTGCATTTCCGCGAAAGGGTAGGCAGAACAGTGTTGTACTCAAACTTTTCACCAATATCATCTCATGGAATAGAACGTAACACCACACATACAATCTCCGAAGGTGTAGACAGAGGAGTGCAGTACAATCTCATGGAATAGAGATTGAGTCTATTGCCATTGGTTTAAAATATGATAATTACATTTGGACTAAATATATTTCTATAGCACATATATAATTTATGATAAATAATATAGAGCATCTTAAGTGTTCAATGTTATTAATATGTTCTATACACAAGGGACGAAACTCGATGTAAAATGTAAATGGCAGATGAGAAGCACAAAAAGAAATAAGTAAGAATTATATTCATGACCATTTAAATATACCAATTTTAACTCACAATGTACCACATATATGTACTACCCAAATATTACCCCACAAAGTTACCTCAGAAAAATAGCAGAACATATGGGCCCAAATGAGCCATTAGAATGTTTTTAAGATATTTAGCATTTTATAAACTTTATGTATTAGCATTTCTGAAGCCAGTTTATAGAAATTTAATAAGGTCTAAAATAAAGAATGAGACATTGAAAATGTTAGACACTGGTTACATGTAAGCCGACTTAGAGTTCCTAATTTAGCGTTGCTTCTATGCTTTTATCGTTCTGAGATAAATTACACCTAAAGGATATTTTAACATTCAAAAAATATGTTGTCTTTGGTACTTTAATGGTACTGCCCCATCAGCGAATCAATGTGGTCAATGAGATAAGGGAGGGGGGTAAGAGTTTAAGATATGCTGTTATTTAAGGGTAACTTAAACATAGGGACCAGATAGAGCAAAAACTTGTCGGAACAACATTAACTTACCTCAGACAGTTTTGTGATATTACTTCTTTATTATCACACCACATCCCTTATGGGTGGACACAGAGTGGACCAATTACGAAATATCTTTTATGCTTACATATCTGAGCCTCTACTCTATCATGCGCCATATTTTATGAAACCTGGCCAGTAATAGTTTCTTTGTTCTTCAGCCAAATAAAAGTGAGAGTTTAATAGTACATTCCAGAATGTTCTTAGTTTAGTGAAATGTCTATAAAAGCGTTGTCAAGGAAGCGAACTTACGTCAACATTGTGCCTTAAAAGATGCATTTACTGTGCAGATAGAGCAGTACCTTTATACACAGACTATACATCAAGTAACATATTATATTAAATTATACAGACACCTAATATTCATTTTACGGTTTACAATCTATGAACTATGTTACATTTCTTAGACATTTAATAATTTTAATGTACATTAAACAATATTGTTATCAAAGGAATAAGTATAATATATGATACAATTGTTCCAGTATAGATCTTCCTGAGAGTATTTTCAAAGTATTTGAGGTTCAAGTAGTTTCAAGATGAACAGGTGTAGGGATGGTATTCCAGTAATCCAGACTTAAATATACCATTCTAAGTCTTATTCTTTTGATCAAGACATTATCAGGTATAAATAATTATGATAAAACTTTTTTGAACGTAAAATATATTCACAAGATGCACAGAAATACCAAATGAGAAAACAGAATTATAAACCCATCTCTTTTTATCCCTCCCCCTCTCTCTCACACTGTCTATCAATTAATAGAGAAAGAAATATAAATTCATCTCGCTTTACTCTCCCTCTCTTAAGCGCATATCCTTAGAAAGCGAGAGGTAGATAAGAGATTTAAAAGAGAAAACAGTATATTTGTGCAAAAAAAATCTAGTTCCACTGTTAATAAAAAACACGTCTCTGTATGTCTTTTTATATGAAAACGCATCTCAATAGGTTTAATTTCAATTATTTACTTTCTGCACTGATGTTACCGTTGTGTTTGATCGGTCTGATCTGTTTCAGCTTGGTCGACTGCCCGTCAAATTTGATATCGACATCGCAATCGCTCAACGGGTGCGATATGACTGATGCGTTGTCTTTCTCCGTCTCGTTTGGGCTCATGGGCGTCACGAACCCGCTGTCATTCGACTTTGGTTCTTGCGGTTTTGAAATAGAGTGCAGACTGAGTGACATGCTGCGTTTGTTCTGGAATATATTCGTATCGTCTGCTTGCGTTTGAGGTGATAAGTGGATTGTTTTCGGGGAGAGCTTCTCATCTAGTTTCTTCAGGTTTTCGTCGAAGTCGTGTTTCAGCTGTTGTTCGAACAGTCTCTCCTGTCGGATCTGCTCGTGCGTATTCGCGAAGTACCCCGTGTTTCGTTTGCCCACGTCTTTTAGAGATTCGTTCGCGATGGTCTCAATCCGCAAGCTGTCTCTCCTCCTCGGCTCTCCATCCTTCTTCTCTTCCAGCACTTTCATTGGGAATGCTCTGTTCGCTATCAAACCCGAGTGGACGCTTTGAGACTTCTTCATCAGGAAGTGTTTTCTGTCTTCTGTTCTATCTTTATTGACCGCGTTGAGAACATCATCTCTGTTGATTTTGGAGAATAAATTGGGTGTGCTCACGCCAGTTTTGGATTTCTTTTCTTCTTCGTCCTCGTTCGAGGTGAACTTGAACGCTGTTATCTTGGAGCTGAATGTTAGTTTCTTACTGTAGTTGTGGACTATTTTCTTCACTTCAATGGGCATATCTTGCTTACAATGGGTCGTTATATACCGACTGAGGATATTCAGGTGTTGCTCCATCAACTTGTTTTGGGTTTCGAGGCGTGCTTGGGTCTTCTGATAGTTCGTTATTGCGTCCATTGCAGTCTGTAACAGAGAAAAGATAATGAAATAAGCTGTATTTTATAATTTTATTTATAGGGATATTTATCCTTTCATTGTCTTGTGAAAAGAGAGATATTAGGAAAAAGACAATGTGTGCAATTACAGCAGATTAGTTTCTAATGGTAGTTATTTTTGAAATGTTGTTCTTTCTGAGGGTTTAATTGAAATGTTCCAAGGCTTAACGAGTCTATTTATTGCATTAATTATTAATAAACGAGGTAAGTCTCATTTTTGCGGGGTAGAAGAAATTATAGGGCACAAAAATTAAAAAATAATAATAAAGAGATAGGAGCATCACGCTAGAGTGAATAAAAATCGCATATATTTTTAATAATAATAAATTATAAGTGCCACTATTCTAAAGGGAAATATCGTGCTAAAACCTAAAGACTACATAATGATAACGGCGAGGATGATGAGGAAGAGGATGATGAGGATAATGAGGATGATGAGGGTGAGGATGATGAGGACGATGAGGATGATGAGGGTGAGGATGAGGAGGATGACGAGGACGAGGGTGAGGATGA
>DWFV01001578.1:0-10976 GCA_018246775.1 Parelbella machaon machaon | reverse complement strand
TTTTTATATATTGTGATATAGCTTTTAGTAAATCTGTTGATTTCTCAAGTAGATCAGTAACGTCTTTTGGTAGCGGTCTAGCTCTGATTTTTATTTTACTTTGTTTGTTATTAGTTAATATAGTTATAACTGGATCTTGCCCGCGTTCGGTAGATTTATTGATGTTTTGAATATCTATTTCTTCATTTGCCATATCAAGTTTCGGTGGCTCCACTATGGTTTCTCGAAATGGAACTATTGGTTCAGATACTGTCAGGGGAACCTTTGCGTAAATATTTCTAAAAGAAGAGTATTTCAAATAATATAATTCCACTACATAACAATTTATAAGACATGTCTATAAATAACTCGTTTGGACAACAATAATAAAATTGCTGATTTGGCCTTCTAAATTATTACATATGATGCGAGAAGGAAATATAGAACTTTAACGTAACTTAACTGTAAATATTGTGGTACTAGAAATTTCAAGATACTTACATCAAATCTTCAAGACACCGCTGAAGATGTACCTCGCCGGCTGTTACTAAAACGTGTTCCCCTGTTTCTTGCAGTAACACTTGAACACACGAGTCCGACTGGTTCAGTAGTTTTAACCCTAATAATATTAATCAATAAAAATTAAAGTATGTTATTGATTTTGAATGAAAATAACTACCACAGATGATATGTTTGAGAACAGCCCATAGTGGATTGGCAGTAAGCGTCAGTTATGACGAAAATCATAATTATGTAATAAAGAAAAGTTTATTCAATGTACATATACACATGTTATAAGTATAGCATAGATACATACATATGTTATAACACAAATTGAAAATATTTTGATGATCAAGAAGACATTTCATGTATAGATAAAAATACATAATTATAATAATAAATACTAATTAATCATATACAGAATTTAATCAAGTGAATGAATACATTTTCTTGTTACCTTTAACTAATTGATTTAGATGTGATGGTATTTTGGGCTCTAAAGCGACTCTCAGAATAGGAACCGCTGCATATTGAATTTCACTGAACGCTGGACATGCTAAGGTACTGCTCAAAGTTGCCGTTTTCAATATGTGATCTTCTAATCCACCTATGCCTGTGAAACATATTCATATTTTTATTTTTGCAGTTGACAACCAAGCTAATATCCTGTCATAATTAGTTATATGACGACACTTGCATAATTAAAAATAACATTACTTAAATAAATTAATTAAATAAATTAATAAATAACATATTGTACTGGTGACAGCTGAGTCAACGCTACATAGCTCTAATTTATACATCGTAATGGGGTACAATGTAAAATATTATACTAATTAGGAGTGGATTACTCATCGGAAATCGTTATCAGCGTGGCAGGTATTCAAACATTAAATCTATACACTCTAACGATAACTTAGTACCAAGAGCTCTTCTTACAGATATATACACTTTATTTCTATGTATATATAATATGATCAGAAGTACGATTATGGACAAGTTAAGTGATTGATTCGTCTACAATTTCTAAAAACTTACCTATAATATTACCGGCGACTGTTTCATCAATGTTTTCTAGTTCTCGTCCCATCAAAATATACAATGATTTAATCCTAGAGAAAATAAATGTTATATAAGAAAAATAAGACGTCAATTTTATGCATAAAACAACATACGAATAGCCACTTACTCAGCACACGTAATGTGTTCATCACTTTGCAAGTCCTTAAGCTTTTTATTAGAGTCTATACTAAAGTCTTTAATACTAAGTACTTTAGATGGGTCATGTTTAGGACCCAAAACATACACTTTGGCGCCCTTCTTAACTTTTCCACTAAATACTCTAGCAAATGCTATAAATGCCGGTTGATCTGGGTCTTCCTTTTCATTTTCATCTGCAGTAGGTTTTTCTGAATCAATCTCCTCGCCTTTCTCTTTCACTAGATTGTTTTCCGAATTAACTATGTTTTGTTTCAAATCTTCACGTATTTGCCTGGCTCGTTCCCTTCTTAGGGCCATTTCTTCGGCGGTTAATGCCTTGGGCTTGTTCTCTGGCAGATTACTCTTATCTACACTAAACATTTTAGATACAAAAACAATTAAAGGTCTATCTTCACTACTATCACAGGCTAAAAAGTCATTTTTAAGTTTTATTGTTTCTGGGTGATATGATTCAAAATCACGAATGCGTGAACTCATTAGTTTCTCTACTTTTTCTGCCGATATTTCTTTTGGAGATGGCAGTTTAGTGCATACCATGTTTAATACTGTGTTGGACAATGGAAGCCATTGCATCATAAGGGACTGTAACTGAATCCTACTGTCAGTATGCCTTAGGTCTCGAGTTGTAAGTTTTATGCTTAATTTCTCACATATAATAGGAACTTTGTGTTTTTCGTTTCTTAATACAATTGTTTCATACACATTCCATAAATTATCAAGTACAACTTGGACAAACAGGGGTTTTTTCGCTTTTTCTTGTGCACCTTTCATAAAACGTTTAGTTTTTGTGTTCAAATAGAAATCACCCCATAATACTTTTCTGAGTATTTCTTCTTTCACACCTTAATAAAGTTGTATTGTTATTAGTTGTAGAGGATAAACCTTACAATTAAAAAAATATATATTGTAAGTTGGATAAAGATAAGTTTTTATACAGCCTTCATTTGTTTGCTTGGTAATGCTCAAAATGGTATTGATGAACCATTTCTCAGATATCTCTACATATTTGTCATTATTTCATTGTATTATTAATTATTAAATAATTGTATTATTAATTTACTGTGACTTAACGACATTTTATTCATAATTGAACATATGTATATTTAATACATAAAATGCTACATACCGAGTTTGTCAGAAAATAGTTTTGCGAATGTATGAGTAGTAAAACCCCAACCATCTATGGCACTGGCAAATACAACATTGCCTTGCTCAGGTGAAAAATATAAATTTGAATCATCGGCATCTTCTAATGCAGATGTCCAATCATAATAACTATTGTCTTCCTTTGCTTCTTGCTTTTGTTCCTATGAAGAATTGTATAATATATCAAAAAGGTCAGTGACAAGATTTCCAGTGAAAAATAAAAATAATAATCAAATAGCACATTTATTAAACGCTAACTATAAACATCCGATTTTTTTTCATGATGGAATTTTATGAATGACAATTACCACTTTACAATATTATTTATATAGCTACCAAACCTAGCTACTTAAAATATGTATATGAAAGAAGGGCAAGTTCTTTACAAAAATCTTGCAACATAAGTCCTTTGATAACAACTTTGCTAATAGTAGAAGTGAAATCTACCTGACTACCAAATTCTTTCGAAATTTTTTAATCTATAGTCCCTGTAATAAATGATATTTTTCAGTGTTACAAACATTTTTTTGATCTTAAAATGTACCTGTGAATTTCTTATCAAATTTTATTTTTTGCAGTTTTTCACTGGCAATTGCCCATTTGATCCAGTATTAAAATTTGGTGTGTGAAGTACCGTTGACAGAAAAGCAAGGATAAATAATAAAAAACATTGCCATTTTAACCTGAACTTTGCTTATTATGTTTTAACTACAAGTTCCATTAGGGACATGTCAGTTCATATCATACCTGTTTGTCAATTAAAGTTTCTTCATTTTCTAACACTTCAGATGCAAATAACTCTCCCATAACAGCATTAATTTGCTCTAGGACCTGTGTTATATGTAAATATGCACCTAGGGATGTCATTTTCATTTCTAATATAAGTCGATCGATCTTATTGAGCACTAATACAGCTTTGATATTCTCTGAATATGCTTGTTTCAATGCTAGCCTTGTTTGTGGGCACACACCTTCAACGACATCAACCTATAAGTATAATTTCAGAATGACAAAGAGCAGGTAGCTTACTTGGTAGACAAGATTATGGACATACAGGATATGTCTCAGTAAGCAATTAGCAAGGAGATAGCTCGATTGGTTAACACGCTCCAATACATAATATATTTTGTGTTAAAAGTAAACATGTTGTATCAAAACAACAATTGGCATAGTATTTAAGCATTACGAGATACTAAATTTGCCCTTAGTATTTAAACATGTGAAATCCATTGCTATTTACTGCTGCAATAGTATTGCAAATTAGTTCTATATTTCAACCATGGCTGCTTCGCAAGCAATTAAGATATTTCTTAGAACTTAATATGCCACCAGGTGAGTTGTTTAGCAATAATTGATTAATCTCAATAACCTTCGATTTATGTTTTAATAACATTTTATGATAACGAAGAAGCTTGTGATCTAACACTGTTGTGGAATTTAAATTACAGGTATAAGTATATACCTTTGACAAATTATAGATTATATGTTATAGATAATAATCAATGTGGGCATATATATGGATTACAGATGTCCTTAGTGTGTAATTATGTAACACTATAATTTCTAATAAGACTGTTCTTAATGATATTTACCTTTCCAAGTAATGACACTAAACTTTGCAATAGATATTTGTTTTAATGTTAAGGTAAATAAGTTTGGGTACTTAGAAAGTGTTCTTTTATATGATAATAATATTATGGAAGTATTTAATTACTGCACCTGTACAAATAAAACCTGTGATAAATTCATTGTCCATATATATACATATATACATATTTACTATTACGTTTTACTATCGTATTTCAATTTTTTTATATCTTAATGCCATATGTCAATGTTTTGTTTACCTACCACAACTATGGCGCCATCACAAAGTCTGACTGCAGTTGATACTTCACTAGAGAAGTCAATATGCCCAGGCGAATCTATCAGGTTTACAAGGTATTCTTGGTCATTTACAGCATGGTAGAGCGAAATACTACTGCTTTTCATTGTGATACCTCGCTCTTGTTCATCTGGCCTGCTGTCCATGTAACGAAGCTTGCCTGACATTCTCTGTGATATAATGCCATTACTGGATATCAAGGAATCCGCCAATGTTGTTTTACCGTGATCCACATGGGCCACAATACAAATGTTTCGAATTTTTGTAGGCTCTCTTTGAAGCTCCCACAGCTTGGTTGAATCTACTAGCCGCATGTTGGTTATATCCGCAAGGGTTTCGGTACCAATCACTGTGATATAAAAGGTTTTTCTTATTACGAATTTTCAGACGTTGTACACAAAATACACGATAAGGAAATCACGAGAATAATTGCACAATGTAAGTGAAACTGTGGAAAATTGACATACGTGACAATGACAACAGTAGCAACGTGACTTTGACGTTTCTCTTGCTGTTTAGGTTCAGAAATGTAGCATTCACCGTTCGGAAACCAGTTTTAATTTAAAATTTCTCTAAATTGCCTTATAATGCGGATTTAGGGTATATATCTTTATAATATTATAATAATAGAAAAAAAAATTATAATTAGGCAATAGGCAATAATGACTGCCTTGTTGATCGAGTGGTTGCAATCGCGACTACCGATCGTGAGGTCCTGGGTTCAAATCCCTGACCAGGTACTATTCGATTTCTTTCTTTAGAGTCTGGATCTATGCCCGGTGTATGGCAATAGGCTCACCACCTATTACATGGGACCTAAAAAACGTAACTGGTGAAACGTGGGGGTGTACCACACTCTGCCTAGCCCTTCGGAAATTACAAACGTAATGTTACGTTATGTTATGTAATAAATATAATTCCTGGTCGGGTATTATTGCATTTATTTAACTTAGCATTTCTTTCTAATTAAACTTTCTACTAATGGCTAGGAGTCTGGATTTGCGTTCGGTGAATGGCAATAAGCTAATGTCTTATTCCATGGTGAACGTAAAAGGAAATTCTCTTTATTATCAGTTCATGCGATTTTGGATTATAATTTTATTGATGTCGCAAGTCATATAGAATACATACAGTATTATGATAAATTAAACGGAAACTCACTTCAAAAAGGCATTAACTCTCATCGAGCCGCGCGAAAACTTTCAGCGTTAAATGTTCCACTTAAAATGACAGATGGAGCTCCATTAGACCATCTTGCAACTGCATTTACTTTTACTATAAGTATTCTTTAAAAAAAATTAAAATCAACTTTGACACAATAAAATTATAGTTCTACATTTTGGTCTTAAGTTAGTGAGTGTATGTACATTGTTTGAATTCGACGAGTAATTAAGAACGAGCAATCAATACCGATAAAGTGTAAAAAGATAAAAATGTTCTATAAAAGGGTTGTGAAAAAATTTAAAAATGGGATTTGTTCTCATGTAAAACTTCATAATATACATTATGTTCTGTATTGTCTAAAGCATTAGTAACGAAAGAAGAAATTAAACGTAACTATTATGATACTATCTTTCAAATTGATAAAAAATAAAGAAGTGCATTTTAGTGCAGTTTTAGACGATAACTCGCATCGAGTCGTACCGTTCAAGCGCGGCTAAAATGCCACACTTAAGAAGACAGATGGAGAGCCATTATGCCAACTTGCAGCTGCAAGATATCTCCTTTATACCTACCGTCTCTTGGAATGATATACAATTTAACACCATTTTAAATACGATGGCCGTCATCTGTGCCACGTAGGCTTAGGGGCTATTCTTTTTGTTATACTGAATCTGTACTGCAATTTTTGCCTTATTTATGTGGGATATTTATATTTTTAGAGAACGCTTCTGCAATTCTGCTGTTAAATTTATTACCTGTAAGCGTAGCGAACCTCTCTGACTGCACTTTCCAAATTATTTGAAAAATGTTGGAATGAATTCTAGCATGTTCTCTATGCTATTCACTAGTTATTTGGATTAGTTACTTACATGGACGCCAAGTATTGTAGAGAGCAGAGTCGGAGAATAATTGTTACTCAATACATGTGATGAAGTTACAAACGTACACTCACGTCTGTAATCCCCGAAGGGCTAGGCAGTGGAGTGTAGTAATCTCCCACGTTTAACCGGTTACGTTTATGTAAACATAACTGGTTCCGTGGTGGGATATCCCACCACGGAATAAGCGATGAGCCTATTGCTATACACCTGGCGCAGATCCAGACTCCGAGTCACCACTAGAAATTTACACAGAAAATCTACGTTTGTAAAATACAATAGTACGCGATTTGGGAATCGAACCTAAGCTTTCTCGATCGATCAGAACCCTTGCAACCATTCGACCAACGAGGCAGTCAATGATGAATTTATAATTGCCCTGCTTTGGTTACTGCATAATACCTCTCATTTTGCGATTGCACATGTGTGTATATAAATCTATCGTCAAAAGCGAAGTAGAATATAGTGGGTTTTTAAGACACAAATTTGCGTAATAATGCGACAGTTTTCTCGGCACGAATACCATTTTGTGCTTAAGAAGAGCGACGTGACGTATAATTCTGTTTGTTGGCTGTGACATATTTCCTTTACGGATTAAGATGATTTACGTGTGACAATAGCTCAGTGGCGTGCCATTGGCGACACCTATGTTCAGCAGTGGACGGGAGTAAGCTGACGATGATGATGAATAGTTCAATAATATAACAAATTTTAATAACTGTAGCAGGTTTTGTACACCTTTCATGCGTATTATTACAGCTTACCTGTCGCGTACCTGCTGTAACCAAGAGATAGTACGTACAGTATAGTATGTGATGTACCTTTACCAACTTGGTTTTGAACTTAATAAATCACTTAAAGTAAGTGGTTACTTTAAAGTGAAATTTTGTTACTGTGTTACAAATCTTCTGTATTCAAAAAATAATACAATAATATCCATGTTATTTCAACATCAATAGACATTATTAAAAATAATATTCTGTCTACGGTCTATTGGATAGAACCATAGTTTGTTTTTAATTAATTAAAATATATGGTCTTCGAAGATTTTTAATATACGTTTCAGAACAGAATATAATTATTTGATAACAAAAAAGTTTAATACACTTCTTTAGAAAGAAAATATTGTGAAGAGACTTTTACCAAAGTAATATTAAAAAACAAATTCTTACTGTAGTGTGTTTTCAGACAGTTTTTCGTAAAATATCAAGTTTTTTTATTAAAGCCAGTACTGGTCAAGTTTTTTTATTAAAGCCAGTAATGGGTTGTTTAAACACTCTTCGAGAATTAGGTAGATACAGGGACAGGTTACACTTAGACACAATGTAAGTTCTTTTTGATGGGTAACAGAATTGAATGTCCAGTCCAAACTTAAGTAAGACTACTACGCAGAATTTATACAGTCCTTTTTTGTACTTTTCAAGAAACAAATAAGCGAAATACATATTCTTACCCTGTCCTGGTACAATACACTTCAAATTTTATTGGACTTTTCGAGGTTGTTGTCAAAAGTACATTTCCATAACATGAATTTCAATTACGTTACGAGTACGATACACGCTGAAACTTCGCAACTGTTTTTTACTTAAAGGTTTTATGAGCGGTCCCTGAATAAAATCAACTTTTTTAGTTTCAGGAACCCTACTTTGAACTTTCTTGGGTTATTAGATCATGAAAGGCCAGTAAACGGTAAGTAAAACTTACCGCAAAGTTGTCAAACGAATAGAGCACTTTCCTAATCTGAGTCTAGGCGAAACCTTCAGTTAAATTCGCTTATATTACAGCAAGGTCAGATCATTAACCTAAACGTTGACAAGTTTGCATATAGATAATTCGTTTAATAAAGTTAATCAAGACGTTTAACAATTGCTGTAACAATTCTGGTGAAGTAAGTACCTAATCATTGACCCTCTCAGAATGAGAGTCGCCTCTTGTTCCAACAGTGGAATTATAAAATGACAATTGATATAAATTTTACAAATTTTAAGGGTGGTGTAATAAATGATATATGTACATATTTCGTTGCTACAATCTGTCAATTGCAAAATACATGCCATGGCTACGAGTACGTAACGAATCTTTGGTCCGCTAACTCAATAGCTCGTTTGACAATTATCTGAACAATGCTAATGAAGCCGGAGTATATTGAACTTTAACAAGAAAAAATATCTTGGGATCTGTCCACACATAACCTGGATTGGCTAGCATGTATCAGACTCTTAGTTTACAGTTGGCTGGCGAAGTAAATAGGTACGTACAGATGTATTTATACATAATATACATATAATTACAAGTATTATTATTTTTATCCAGAGACAAAATAAATAAACATCATCACACAAATATTTGCCTTGGGTGGAAATCGAACCTACAACCCTCGGCTCATGGCTCAGTTTTACTAACCAGTAGATCAACGGGCCTTTGAACTTTGAAACTTACTGTCAACTTTATATGCACATTTGTTTCACTGAACTAAAGTATCCAAGTCGGTTTAAGCGTGAGACGATAGTGCATCATTACGAAGTTGGGAATCTCTTTTCTAGCTACCATGAATATTCAACGAGGCGTCGTTAATATCGGATGCTTAAAAGTTGGTGAAATTCCTTTGCAAAGTCGCAGTAAGTAGTTACCGAACAAAAATAACTCGTACAAGCTTATTCCGCGGCTTTATTTATATTTATAACTATATATTGTATTCCTCTTACCCCTCTGTAAATTTCCAATCCAGTAGAGCATAAAGATATGATAAAACACTTTTAAAATCATTGCTGATGGACGTTTATACCATTACCGTGGTAAATTTATTTATATGTATATTTAGACAAAAATGCGTAACATTATGCTCGTAATCGCTAAAGAGGTAAGCAGTGGAGTGTAGGACAGTCTCACGTTTAACCAGTTATTTTTACGTCCCACTATGGAAAAGGGGGTGAGCCGATTGCTAATTTATTACGTATTTACTGCAGTTTTATTATTTGTCAAATATTCTGCTTGTGACAATTTTTCTGTATATTTTTACTAAATCTCTTCTCGACGAAATCCATCTCACACTGTCGACTTCGATTGAAAAATTGTAAAATTGTATGATACATCTAAGAGTACGATTAAGCAATCGGTATTCACTTCAGATGAAGCATCAATACTATTTCACGAAAAAAACAAAATTAAAGGAGTTTTTATGCTAACGGTATCTCGACTCCGAGCTACGATTAAAACTAATAATGTCTTGTAAAAAATAATTTGCTCCTACGCACTGACACTGTCTCAATGCAGTTCTGTATAAGTGAATATTTGTAACTTGCCGTTGAAACCTTCACAAGAATTTCTTTTGCTACCCTCCGGAATATTTAACAAATTTGAAATATGCTCAACTTCGTGAACTATTCGAGAAACTTAGGACGACTTTGTGTCGCATATTTACTTTGCAGAATTATTTCTGGTAAACAACGGTTCGGTTCGGCACCCTGGGACGACCTCCGTAGAATAAATGAGAAATGATTTTAAATTTTCTAAGAGATTACGAGAGTACTGGTGCCGTATACGTGGTTTGGTTTTCAGTCTTTCACTTCGGCTATCTAGGATTCGAGCTTTTTTAAGTCTACAACTTTGGCTTTACGATCATTTGTGTATTTTATAAGAATGATCCGTGGAGGTAAACATTGACATGAAAACCCACACACCTTGATTTCTCTAAAATGATCTTTAAAGCATATGACGTATATTGAATCCGTAATAGTATGTGAGTAATGTATATTGAAGTCATAAAGGGTTGACTTTGATAACGATGGTGGATAACCGATTTAGACGCACCAAGAAAGATAGTTGTTAAAAGTTGCTAGGTAGACCTTACGTACTCGTATCGTCAGTATGTAATTTCAATTGATTAACGTGCAACACACTTCATTATCTGTAATTAATTATATACAATAGAGCAAATTAATAATTGATGAGCGCTGAAATGTTTTTCTTGATGAAGTTCAATTGACCAACAAATCAGCTCGTTATTTTCTGTTTACGCGTTTAACAGTGCAGTGTTTACCTCCAATTTAGCTCTGCTACCAAAATAACTATTTATTCAGTTCAGTCCGTACACAAATGTTTTGATTTGAGAGAGTAAATTATTTTTAGGTTCTAAATATTACTCACCAAAATTTTTCAACTTTGATAATATGTACAATGAAGGTTAAGAAGAGTATCAAAGC
>DWFV01001577.1:0-10978 GCA_018246775.1 Parelbella machaon machaon | reverse complement strand
ATATAAAGAGTATTCATTTTATGACTTCAGACGGAAAACAATTACTTATCAATTCTTTTGCTTTCACAAGATAACACCTTAGAAAAGTTTTTCATTCAAAGAAACTAAGAAAAATTTTCAAGAAAAAGAAATGACGGCCACAATTCTCATCCGTTTGTTTTAACCTGGCAACTTCCTCGTATAATTTTGAACTCGGAACTTCTTAGTTTGAGTTGGGTCGTAGCAAACAACAGATTTTATATAGCGGGGGAGAGGTATCCAAAATTCGAGATAAAATATAGCGCTTAAGGTATATTAATGTTGAAGTTTATTAGTAAAATACAGCTGGCAATTTATCGATTATCCTAATGTCTGTATTAGACTAAATGTGGGGACAGGGAGATTGTCGTTCAGTAAGCCGACTGCAAATAAAGAGACAGAAAGTTGCGATCGGTTTTGGCTCCGTGCCCGCGCCTCTAGTTATTCCATTTCGGTCCAGTCGATACGACCCCTCTACAAAAAAAAACTAAAGGCTTTGCTCGATCCTTTACACACGAGATCGTTTGTAAAAGATCAAAACGGAATATTTGAGTTTTGTGACCGCAAAATATATTACATACGTAACAAACAAATGTTCGTATTTTAGTAAGAAATATATTAACGTACTTGTCGAGACATACGAAAATATTGCCTTGAGGATAAGCAAAGAAAGAAAACATTATTATGAATATGAATGAGTTATCGTTGTTAAATGTTCACATTTGATTGCTCCGCTATAATAACATATACCTACCTATATAAATATAAATATTAATAATGTCGACTTATCAACAGTACGTCGACTAATGCGAGATTGAATTTTCTGTAAATGTGTACCTATATTATTCTGTCAGTTATTACTTTTTATTTTAAACTATGATAAATGATGAGTTATAGTGGCTTATTTTGATTGAAACTTATTAAAAGAACGGTGTTCTTAGTTTCAATCTGAGAAGGCTGAGTAGAAGCCATCCCTATAATGTAACTGTGCAAGGCCTCAATAAAGTTGCCACAAACATATATATTCGTAAGAAAACCTGCATACTTTAGAATAAAAAAAAAAAAATCTGATTTGTGTGAAGTCTACCAACCCGCACTTGACCAGTGTGGCAGACTATGGCCTTAACCCTCTCAATATGAGAGGAGACCCATATTCCAACAGTGGAATGACCAATCGGTCGAACAAACATATTTTTAACCGTGTTTCTATAATAATATCATTAATGTTCGAAACGGCTAACGAAATTCATTCAATATTATGTCAAATAAGTTAATAAATAAACCTAAATGCAACATTCCCGTAACAAACTATTAACAAAGCAATTGAATTGAACATAATAAAATCTAAAATTCAGTATTAGCGACAAACATGTCAGAATTAGTTTATTTCAAATTATTTAGTATATTATGAACGTTAATGCCGTATTCACAGAACAAACTACTAATTAAGTGATTGAATTGAACATCGTCGATTTTCGAATATTCCTAATTTATTTCAGTTAATATCGAAAAAGTGATTTGTTCTGCGAGATAGCGGAGCGATGGGGCGATACCCAATAAAGACTACAAATTTACTCACGGAATCCTTCGATAACGAAATTGATTATCGATGTATTAATAAAAGCAGTTCCGTAATTCGCTCAGAACAATTATTTGATCAGAATCATACTATTGCCACTTTATTGTGCATTGTGGAATGCGGGTCTCCTTTTACACTGAGAAGGGTTAAAACATCCTGACGAGCTAGTCAAATAAGAGTCCGCGGACTTCACACGCCTCAGAGAACATTACCGACTAATAAACTCAAACGTGTAGGTTTCCCTAGAATGTTTGCTTTTACCGTTATAGCGCGTGATATTTAACGTTAAAAGGGCAAATAACTTCGTAATATGATAGGTGCGTGCCGAGGTTCGAACCTCAGAGCCCTTATCATTAGCCCATCCGCTAGCCACTACCGTTATGCCCTTACTGCTGTGGTGTGTCATTTAATTAGCCATAAACTATTCCAAATTAGCCTAATTCGGAAAATATTACACGTGCGTATGGCAACTATAGTGTGGTAAAAATTCATAAATATCATTCGCCTGAATATTTAAAATTCCGTTGACATAAAGTGTTCCAACTTAACTAGTTTTATGGCATAGACATAAGTTTATCTTTTTGTAGTGTATGTAAGTTTCGTGAAAAAAGGGGCCCTTTTACGAAAAAAGCAAAAAGTAGGTATGTGGTTTGCTATAACTAACATAAATTATAACGATGATATAATAAAAATCTGTAGTCTACTATTGGTGTCGCTCTAAATTGGTTTTCCATTATTCGCTACTGTTCTCATTTAGATATAACTCGACAAGAAATTTCTTTTTTATTTCTATTTAAGCACGTAAAATCACTAATCGGTTTATTTATTCTTACCAAATTGGCAAAGATCGTTGTAAAATAAAATAGTCAATAAATCGTCAATAAAGATAAATTAGGATTTTGGTTCCAGCGTGAACTAATAAACAGACAGTTACGAGTGCGCTCGTGTTTGGCGATGTTAGCCAAATTAGAGCAGCCATTTTATGTACGGTTTCACTAATTACCAATACTTAGTACTTAAGAACTATCCTACACTATTTAATTAGAGCTAAACGAATTACACATTCAGTTTTAATGGTAATTGTAGTAGGTGCGCAATAAAACACCTCACACGGGGTTAATACGGGTCCCCAAATAGAGTTCGTCGGCACTCCTATTCATCAGTTTCTGTTAGAATTTCTTGTGGTTTCAATCTAAAGGGTACACACTCTTAGCTAAGGGATAACGAACATACATTTTTAATGAAATAAGGTTTATAGTTGCAGCATTTCCCTCGTTTGATGTTATGGATAACACGCGTGTGAAAACCACTAGAGACATCAAACTATGTAGAAGGAGGCGCCCGGTCAAAAATTGAATACTTGTTTTTTTAGCATAAAAAACCAACTATTCTGGAAATATTTCGTTCTATGTACCGTACTTTATGTATTCTATTCTATGTATTCGTAAGGGTTTTCGCACCTGGCAGCGTATTGTGGGCACTAGGCCCTTTGCCTAAGTGTGATTGAGGACGAAAAGGTAATTATTGTTTATAGTCCGGAGAAACCGGCGTATTCCCGGAAATTCTCTGCGAAGAGCGAACAATTATTAATTACGAGTGTCAAATAATATCACATCACTCGAGCTTCCTATCCAAGGACTCACGTAACGTAAGTATTGAATTCTGAGTTTTGATTCTTTCGTAGTCTCTTCGCAAAATTTGTCACTCATAGATGATACGATTTTTTTTATTATATTACGGCAGAATATGAAATGATTTTGTTTGCATATTTGCCTGCTGCCTGTCTTCTGCCGTTTGACACACATTGATAGCCTGAAACCGCCTATTACGTTATAAAGGTTCAGTCACTCTAGTGTGAATATAATAATACGAGTAAGATCGACTGCTTAATGCGGTCTGACCTGGCCTTAAATTCTCTGTTATGAACTGTGAAAGTGCTGTATCTTATATTTCAGCACTGTACTAGTGTTACTCTAGTTACATTTCAACGAAGTTCCTTAATTAAAGCAATATTAGCATGATAATGAATTCCACTTAACAATAGCTACGCAGAATATTTTATCCACGATACTCGTAAATATCGAAAGATTAACAGATCATCGGAATCCAATCAATAAATTAATGAAAATCGTTTAAAATTGCCAAGCGCACTTGAAACAATTAATTTGGTGATAACACGCCGGTTAAATTTGCATTGTTGTACTGTAATAGTTGTTCCGACACAATGACATCTGATACATTTGAAGTGTTGTGACAATAATGCAAGCGATTAAATTCTATGTCAATTCATTTGCCGGTCTATTGGGAACGCGGATAATTGCACAAATCTAAAGGCATAGCAACATTTATATTATAATTTTTTATATGAACAGCCTTTAGGAAATATCATGACGATCTGCGAAAAGCTGCAAGCGGATGCTGGATGCGATAAGACGAGGACAGGACTCATTATGAAAGGTCCAGTAGTTTACTGACGTAGGTTGATGATGACGATGTTGACGATAATACTCTTGTGTAAAAGTTTGTGCACCAGTTAAATAACCCAGATGTCTCTATTGAGAAATAAACGCGAAATGAACGTAAATTACGCGCCAGACCCACAGTTTTCTAAGAAACAATCTTAAACGTATTGCTTTTTCCGAAGGTTAACTCACTAATCATGAATATCTAAAGTTCTGAATATAAACAAAGCTTTGTGGAAGGTAATTTGAATATCTTTCGTTGTTTATATGGCAAAATAAAAAAATGTGCATTAACCATAATGTGAAGGTGTGTAACTGGTGAAACGTGGGAGCGTACTACTCTCCTCTGCCGGTACGAGGATTACAGGTGGGATGTTACTTTAAACGTTAAATTGAAAGAGCAAATCTCAAACGTTATAACCATGTTCTTTATAACAGTAATTTAGATTTACATAGCGTGATCTATTTTATTGTAGACAACGTTAAGAGACAATCACTTTGTAAGGAGCGGTATCGGACGGCGCCCTTTCAGTATTATGGCAAATCGGATAATTGTTAGGCAAACGACAATCGCAAATGAAAACTGTTCTGTACTATAATAATACACATAATCGTACCGCACCTGTTCACTGCGCCTCGTTTTCAGAATTAAATTATTATAGGTAATGTACGTATATATGACATTTTTCATTTGTTCGTGAATACGCGTTTTGAGAAAAATATGTTTCCATCTCACAATAATTTGATACGTGAGCTAATTAATAATTATAATTAAATGTATAGTTGTATTTACGAAATCCTGAAGTGAAATGATTTAGAGTTTTGTAATAAGAGACTAAAAATATAGAACGTATTATTAGATAAGTCCAAGATTTCCGAAAACCGACAAACTTGGATAGCTAACTAAAAGCAGTAGGTCTTAGCATGAACAATAGTACATTATGCATGTACATATTTACATAAATAATTGAGCTGTTAAAGTTAAGATGCCTGAAACTGGGTAGGTTCATACACTTTCTCCACTGCGTACTAAAATACTATATAGACCAGATACTTGGATTTCACAACTTGATGAACTAGAGAACGAAACTTTGGATACCACATATACATTCTAAATATATGTATTTATGTGAGGGCGATGTTCGAACGAGTAGCGCCTAGGGATTAGGATAGTACAGTCCCGTAGAAAAAACAGAACCATTATCGAGAATTCGATTTGTTGAAATGGGTTTGTCAATAGAAATTTCTAGATTGTTAGAACATTTGGAATTAACATTTTAATTTTATCATTTTCTGAAAATGGTAAGCGATCACGGAAAGGTAAGTTTGAAATTCTGTTATGATGCTCTATTAACATAAAAATCGTCATCATAGGTACAATGCCAGCAGCATACGAGCCCTAGACGAAACTATGAATTAACTGACACCGCTGAAACCTATTTCATGTCTGATTATGTTGTCTAGAATTAGCGCAGAAGATATTATAGCGCACGATAATGGAAATGTATTTGCGGTTTTAGATATAATTAAATTACTATGAGGCGAGACACGTTAAGAGCCTAGTGAAATATTAAACAGGTACCAGCGTCATCAGCGCGCTATTTCTATTTGGTTCGTCATTTAGTTCATTAAATAAATGTCAGAATCATCAACAGTATAGTTTGATAGTGAGTGCCGTTCTATATTCTATTCAAGAGTCGAGTATTATTGTTTCGAGAAAATGTTTATTTTACGCATAATTATCAATCGTATAAATGAATCACTGGTAGAAAATCTTTCTGAGGATAACAACAAATTTTATTAAAGCCTCTCTTGTATCTGTAAAGCGAAAGGTCTCACAAATAAACACTAAGTTTACATGAAACCAATACTAACATTAATAAAGTGTAATCTCATGAGTTCATTGGCGTCCCATTGGATTGGCCTGTGTTCAGCAGTGAACGATGACGAGTTGATGACAGTGATGATAACAAAATCTTATAAATAATATATTGGATTTGTGTACAGTCTACTATCGTTGACACGTAATCATTTCAATGTTTTCATTGTTCGACCTTGAGTATTATACTTCGAACTTCGAAGAACAATAGACTGTCATTGCCACCTTGTATGTATTAGACATTTCGTAGAACTCGCCCTTATCGTTAGCTCTACATTTTATATCATAAATATCATGCGTATTTAATCTTATTACTGTTACTGTCCTAGATTTATAATATCTGTTCACAAGCGTGTCATTCGTCTGGACTCGATTACACTTTTTTTTACTTGGTCTCCTGTTCACTTTTTTAATAAGTTTTAGCATTTATTTCCTGTTTATCCATCCAGAAAATTCTATTCCGCATACGAGATTTCACATCTACTAATGAAACATACATATATCTAGCCGACATGGTCCTCTGGTTTGCGGCTTATTTGTTCTAGATAAGCTTAACCTTACTCTCCAGAAACCTATGTATCTATTGGTCAAGTTTTTATACAGACTTTATGTTACATACTTGTTCCGTTTGTGGTTTCACCTTCGAGTTTACGTGTCATGTTATAACTGTGTATAAATCATTTTAGTTGAACTCACCTTTCTTCGACTCTTATCATTTCACTTTTAGAACAATGGTCTACTCTTGGTTAAGAGGGGTTGTTATGAGGAAAAAAGAAACCTTGAGTCATCATTTACGTTTTAGAAACATGAAAAATAAATTATTTATCAGTTAATTTATCATCAAAGGCTATGGACATTTAATATAAAACATTAAATGCAATAATAAAAATAAATTGACTGGGAATGGGTACGACCCGAAATTCATTTCCAAAATGTTGATAAGTGCAAAGAAAAGTAAATAATTGATAAATCCATTCATTATCACTAAAAAGTCACAACTCTTCAGAAGACATGTTTATTGTTGTCCACACAAAGACACATCAAGCTACGTTCAAATAAATACGATGCCCATTTCGTAGCTCACGTAGAATTGATATAAGTAGTTGTGAGACGTCATTAGTAAGCGTAATGGAAGCCTCACAATTTAAGTGATACGGGATTAAATTAAATGTATCTTAATAACTGCCTCTTAAGCTGTCTCTTAATAGCTACTTTACTATGGTATATTTAAAAGCCATAATAGGATGCACGGAAGTGAATGCTCTATGCAAGTCCTATAGATCTGTAGATACCTGGTGCGTTAGAATTACTAGTGCAGAAGTGATTTTCAGTAGTGGCAATGTTGATCTGTGGAGATAAATGTCAAATTTTAAGTGGATATTTTCTTTTTTCTACTACACTATACAGTAAAATTCCAATAAGAGTTTTTACAGGATTCGGTCAGTCCTAATTCTAGGTACAGAGCATACATACGAGTATAATTATTTCGTAGGAGAGAGGGTAAAAGTGATCGAAGATTTGCGTCGAAGGAAATATAGATATATTTATATAATTAAAATGTTATCTCTTATCTTTGTTACCGCTATAAAAAACATTTATTCAAAACTGCCTATTAACAATCGTATAGTGGGTAATTCTTCGGCTAATAATTGTCGAAAAACAAATTTCTTACACATATTAATTTTTGTGTCGGTAATCACTTCAAATTAGAATGGTATTTAATTAGAATAATTAAACCATGATTTAAGGTGATCTATCCTTATTAGACATTTTTTTTCAGTTATTAAGGTATTTGAAATAGGGTTCTGCTGTAGACTTGTATTTTATGGAATTTAAATTTAAAAATAATATCTCGCGTAAGGAAACTTTCAACACAGAATATGAGCTTGAAAAATGCACTTTAATTTTTTAATTCGTATTATTCTACTCTACTGTTACGTAAGCGCATGGAAAAAAAATTATGAACTACTTATATTTAAATATAGAGATCAAAATGTTTTGTGTTTTCAATACCATTTTATTACTCATCACAAATATAATAAAAAAAATAACATAAAATATGTACGGAACTCTATGTACAGACAAAATATTCAGTAATTACATTAAAGTATTTAAACAAACGATGAAATTAATTTAACATTCTCCATCGTTTCAGGTAAAGATGAGGACGCACGTACAAGTGGACTTGTCCAAATATGTGTCTATGCAAATAGCATCCTTAAAACTCAGTGGCATGTTTATAACGAGACCGTATAGATTAAAATCTATGGATTTTTGGATCCATGTACTACTAAGAGTTGTTGCTGTAATTTTTGTGTTTATCGTGTCCATTGGAACACAAACAATATATATGATTAAAGTGATCGTAGGTCATGGTGAAGTTACGGAAGTTGCTGCTATGTAAGTTCTGAATTATTCAGCTAATATGGAATTTAACTGACCACTCGGATCAAATATTTACTGCAAAGATGTGCCTTCCAACGATAAGTATTCCATTGTATCACATCATTAATTATTATAAAATGCAAAAGTTGTTCTGTTCGTCTGTCTGCTAAGCTTCTGTCGCTTAATCGCTTTTTAATTCACTTTTCATAACAAAAGTATAATTTCCACGTGAACACAATTTTAAGGGGAAACGAGAAGCAGATAATTTGTAAATAAACTCTGTAAACATATTTTTGCTGTAGCGCAACCCAACGAAAGGACGCTTGTATCTTAATACATATAAATCAAAGTATTACTTTCAAATCTACCCACAATTTTTGTGATACTGCAATAACTGATACATTTTTACATTTACATCGTTAAAGGACAAATGCGTTTGATTCTTGTACTTTTTTGGAAGTTCGAGGGAGGAAAATGAGGATACTATCTTCAGTGCATTAAAAGTCACCCTAATGTACCCTACGTAAGAAAAAGATAAAGCCGCTATCTGCTCGGAAGTATCTGATGTTGCTTTCAGAGAGTTATATATATTTACGAGTAGCTTAAGTGGTTCTCAATTTTATGAATGGAGGGCGACATCGAGAGTACGTTATATTTAGGAAGGCTTTACTTCAAAACCTTTAACTGACATGCAATCACCTAAAAACGAATTATCCCTAATGAGATTTTTAATTCAATTATCTTCGAGGAATTTCTACTTCCAAGAGCTCCTGAATCTTTAACACCTGTATTTTCTAATTGACCTTTTCAAATACAGTGTGTTTCGAATTTTTGAATAAGTTCCTTAGAATTTACTAAGCAATGTTCTTTAGAATACGTGGTCACAGTAATTTAATTTAATTCCTTTAAAATTGACCTTAGTCGGATCTATACATAAAATTCTTTTAATCGTCTTTAGCAGAGTACATACATGTTGCGTAATTATGATAATATGCGGAGTTGAAATAAATAATAATGCAAACGATAAGCTTTTTAGATACAGTTCGATGTTATATTTTGGTGAATCGACGATCACCCACACAAAGACACATCTCGTATAAGTACACAAAACACGTATGCAAACAAACGCACGCTCGACCTCTAAATATAAGCGAAGAAAAAAAAGTCGCCGTCGTCAAAATCGAGAGGTGTAGTCCATATATGTAGGTGTATCGTAAATAAATTATAATCTTGAGAGCCTGATTAAGATACCTTTTTTTAATAATAAAATGGAGACATAAAAAATCTTGCTTTTGAACAGTGTGGTTACTTCCTGCTATGAATGTTTCTACCGCTTCGGATCGTATTAATAAGCTCTTGTACAGCTACCGCGTTTGAATAAAAACATTTATTACCTAGTAAACATAAAAAAGTAAATATCATAATTGTTTGATTTTTAAAATTATTACTTGGACTGGTGAAATGTGGGAATGTACTACACTCCCCTGCCTTCCCCTTCAGGAGATACAGGCTTGATGTTACGTTAATTTTTTATTACTCGAACAATCCATTAATATCACGAAATAATGTTCGATTTTTTATTAGGATGTGTTCTTTCTTATAAAATAATCTTAGTGTACCTCAGTATACCTAAATATAAAGACGTAATATTTAATATAAAAAAAATATTCGAAAATTCGCTAAATAGAAGTGCAAACTTATAGAGAGTACTCGTCTATCGAAATAAGTTCCATCCATCCACCACAACACTTCGACTTAGCCAACTTTGCCTTTCTATCTCTTCGTCTTATGTCACAAGAAATAAAATAAGTAAAAGAATTGAAGATATAAAGTTTTCTAAAGTTACCAAGAAAAGTTTGCGAATCTTCATAAATTCGCGGTCCGTCTGAAATGAGATTGACACCAACCTATAAACAAATACGCCAACATAAAACACTAAACCGTACAATCGTTTAATAATCATCATCATCAGCCTACTTTCGTCCACTGCTGGACATAGGCCTCCTCTCGTTTAATAATAAATAGATAGATTTATTTCTTTAACTGCCTTGTTTTATAGAAAATAGACGTTTAGCCTATCGCTAAGTTACTCATGTTTCAGTCACAATGACGGTAATAATATCAAAGTAGAATAAAATGAAAAAAAGTCACTTTTAATTGGTAATTTTGAATTTTCCTGGTAATATTTATAGAGCCTGCCAATCCTTATTGGATAGATTATGACCTTGACCCTCCTCCTAACAGCGGAACGACGGCAAGCCTGTTAGTGTCGACATATTCGAATCATATGTAAAACTTTAGTAAAATCTTTACGATTGGCAAGCATTTGTGTACTTTTTATAGAGTTACGCCATTAACAATATCAAATGTTGCTAAGCAATAAAGAAAATGTTACGTATCAACAATTATATAACATACTAAAAATGTAATATATTAGACGTTAGTAACTTTCAAGTAGCATGCTAATGCATTCATGATAGTGCATCCGTGATAGTGGGTACATACAGTAGCGCTCAAAAGTATTTTGACAAAGTATAACTTATTAAATACAACAAAAATAAAAACAATATTGGAATTTATTAAATAATATATTATTCCTTGTAAGCTGTCTTACAATTAAGAAGAAAAACATGTTATTAATTGTCCAACTAAAAG
>DWFV01001576.1:0-10979 GCA_018246775.1 Parelbella machaon machaon | reverse complement strand
ATAGGTGATTTTTGAACATTTAAAAAAGTTCTACGCTTATGAGAATTAAATTTGAAATAATCGTGTAGTTACGAAGTTAGATTTTTGAAAGTGGTTCTTATGTCGCATTTTTTAAAATAAAATGCAACGAAGCTTGAATATTCCTGCATCGATCATAGATCGTAGAGGTGTATTTAGTAGTCTAACTCTACATACATATATAAAATAACATAACGTATTTGTTACACTATCGTTACCAGCTCTCTAGAAACTTGCTTCGCATGCCATCCATCACTGTTATTTATGAACTATCCTGCCAGCTAGAACAGTGTAGAGTGCGAAAAAAATGTAGTGTCGCCCACATTGGTGGGTAGTGTCATAAATAACGCAATCTGGTGGAACCATCGAGTGGTTACAGCAAAACAAACAATTTTGACTTATTCCGAGAAAACAGTGATCGTTAAATTGATTTATTTCACTTTTCGTTGTTTTTTTTTTCTTTTTTTGTTTTCATCTTAACTGTGTTGGGCGTTAAACATTTTGTTTGTTCGTTAATCAGTCTGTAAAATCAATATTTATGGCACGTTCCGACTGAATGAAATCGTTGCGTAAATGATTTATCAATAACAAAATGTTCATCAATGTAAGTGGAATACTCATATGTGTCTATGTACTTTATTAGTCTATTGATTGTCATAGCAAACGCTCTGCCCAGTTTGAAATCAGTCTCTTAGACCAATGGTCGACTGTAGATGCATCAACTATGATAATATTGCAACTAACTTCACTTTCATGTCTAAGTGCTTTGATCTTACCTACGGGGGTGGTTAGATGATTCTTGGCTTTCAGGAATAAACGAACTTAACGTGGCCTGGGTATTACGTGTTTAACTTAAAAACCTAACTCTATAACAGAATGACAATATCACTATTTAAAATTTACAGTATAGAGGGCCATTCCTCTACCGAACACGGATAACCTTTTGCAATGAGAAGACCTGAGTTTCCCATGCTGGATGAATAGTGGTTAAAAATAGTCACACGCCTTAAAAAACAAAACAAAATTTAATCGACCCTTACTTACGACGTTTTATCACATCATAACAGCGAGTGATATTTAATCTTAAAAACCAGCGCAAATCCTTAAATCAGAGTTTCAGACCGGGGATGCGAGCACCCTCACAGTGGGGGGCTGAATTCTAAAGCGTTAGGCTCACAGCTTATAAATCAATTTAAAGGTGCTGATAAAATACCTTAGCAGGTTGATTCCATTTACGGAGTTTTTAAGCAAAAAAGTATCCCTAATGACATGACTCAAATTGACTTAGACGTAAATGTCTAGACACGTTTTACATCTTCTCTTTCTTAGTGAAATGTTTTAGTTACTACTTAATAATTAGAAAGAATCGCCTGTAAGGCATTTAGGATTCATTTAAATAGCCAGTAGTGAATTAAATTTAAAAAAGAAATCCAATTACCTCCTACATTCTATCAACGTTAGGCAAACCGTCTATTTTGTATTTAAAATCGGCTGAAAATTATCGAGTCGTCGCTGGCCGGCGAGTGGCAGGGGCTGTCATTTCTGCCATTAGCAAAATGCCGCTAATCACTAAGTGTTGTTATTATATAAAATAATGAACGAAACAATTACCAATTATTAAGGACTCGGTCCTCTAATAAATTTTGTTATGGCGAGCAAAAATTGCCAATTCATCCGTGCCTAATCTCTTTTCGAATTACCGTCGTGTTTCTTAATTTGAAAAATAATATTTCAATTTCTAATTTAAATCTGTGTTAACTTATATTCTAATAACGCTGAAATGAAAATAAATAATGTCAATTTTTCTCCTATTTTGAACTCATTTGACCTCAGAACTTTATATAAGATATGTACTCGTATATTCCCTCACGATATTTCTGTCTTAACACAATCTTCATAGTATCAAAAATATATTCTGTCACACAAATATTAAATATAATTCGATCGTATTACTAAATAAAACGAAATTAAAGTAAAAAAATATATATAGTAAAACTTTTAATAAAACGACTGTTTTCACCGCCCAATAGAACGTGTGGTAGTCGTATACGACGGTTATAATATGGAATAATGAAGTGAACGTTACCAAAAATTCACACAGAAGACATGTCACTTCAATTAACTGTAATATATACCTCCATCTAAGTAGAGTGATGATATACGCAAAATGGCTGGCATTAGTTGGTTAAAAAGAACTAAGATCGACCTCAGTCGCGTGATATTACATAAAGATAATGATAGAGATGCGTAACTGTATATGATGTATATGATGATGTATAATTGATAGATCGTCAGTATTGTAAATGCTGTGTTCACCTATAGTTGTAGGTAGGTACACGATAAGTTTAATTTAATCGTTTTTTAGTATATTCCCATAGTGTACTACGTTGGTGAACCTTATAAATAAATAAAGCAGTAGACAGGAATAGGTCGACAATGATCATGAACATGTAATAAACACATTTTAAACACAATATTTTTGATGATACCGGCGACAATTTCTTATGGTTGTCACCATAATTTAATCTTTGAACCATATTAATAGGAACTATCATTTGACATGCACTACAAATGTAAATGAAACAGTAATCAAAAAAGTGTTTGAGGTGCATATTAAATTACAGCAATACATATATTTCGATTCGCCTTCAATACAGTGTTCATTTCGTCGATCGGTTAAATTTGTATTACAAATAAATTTTGTATTGAAATTAGTTCTCCGAACTTGGCAACACTTACAACATCAAGCCATTGAACAATAAATATTGGATATCGGCTTATCGCGACGTAGCAAACAGAATGTGCAAACCTAGAACTTGTTCAACTTGTTACAACTTAGTGCCACTTTTGTTATCTAGGCAAAACAGAATAATTTCGGTTAAATACGAACTATGATACCTGCGGTACCTAAAGTATTGACACATTACGGTTCTTTGTATATAGTAAAATTTGAATTTATATCACTTTCAGTATTTTTAGCAACAACTGTATTCATGTCTTCATCAGCACTTATGACAACATCACTGTTTATATCTCAATCATTATTTACATTAATATCAGTATTTATATCACAATCAGCGTTTATGTCATCGTCTATAAGTATATCAGCGTCTATATTTATAACAGTGTCAGTATTTTTATCACTATGAGTATTTATATCACTATTACTATTTATAACAGCTTCAATATTTAAATAGCAATCACTATTTATATTATTATCAGTATTTATCATCATAATCTTAAGAATTATAAGCAAAAATAATAGAAAAAAGAGACAACAAACATTCCTTTTATCCGTTACAGAGAATAACAATAATATGTTTGGAAAGTATTTCCCTATACACTAATGTCCATAATATATTTTCTTAGTGGTAATGTTGAGTCATTTTTATCATGTACACCTACTGATGGCAATTTTCGTCTCTCCATGTACCATGTTATATGTGAATTACGGGATAATTAAGTCACTGCTCCAACATGGATATCATTTTCGTTGTTCCTTTGCTAACAATGTTCCAGTAAAAGCGTAGCGTAACGTGATTAATAAACGCTTATATGTATATATGCGTATATTGTATAATAGTAATTATTACGAATAATATTATATTAATGAAGTAAGGTAATATTGCTCTCATAATATGGGATTGTATAAATAAAATCACTATGTACCGAAATCCGATGAGAGTCGTTCTAAAAATGCGACTCACTCAACTCTGTATAAAATTTCTTTGACGAGAAAAGGAATATAATATGTAACCCAATATTGGATACAGACCCTTTCAAAACTTACGAGTTGTAGCCTACACCGATATGAACATTGAAGATACCGCCGCCTTATCCTGGATAAGTTTTGTTTGACCTTTGCTTAGCCCATTGAATTTATGAATAATTTTCATTCCGTTCCCTGTTTTTTATTAGTCCAAGAAAAGTGTGGTTTAAATGTTATCCGTTTTAAATAATATAATATCCGTTTCAATAGTTATTTTAGTTTCATTTTGTGCATTTCTATTAAATACATAAAATTTTCTTCGCTGTTCTTAATTCAAAATACATACATGTATATGTACGATAGTATCATCTTTTGCTTATCTTAGTTTTATGATTAATTTGGCTTTGATCATACCGTTTTTATTGTCATGATATAAGTTTTGGCCCCCTGATCGTAAAGTATCATTGATTTCTTACTTTAGCTTTGGTCAGTATTTCATATATCTATTAATGTTAGAAAAACACAAGCAACGTATGTAGAGCATAAGCTACGAACGCAAGGTAACGAAGTGATTTTCCGGCTTAAAATAAAGTGAAAACCAAGTGGCGGGTAGGTACGAACAACGACGTGGTTCCTTATCAGCGGCTTTAGGAAATATTCTTTGAAATTTATTACCAAAAAATAATGGTTTTTTGATAACCGAGAAAAAATCTAACGATACGAAGCCTCTTGGGGATTGGATCGATTGCACAGGGTTTTTTCAAATTAAAATCATATAGGTAGGCAGCGAGATTCTACACGAACCCACTGATGCCCTCTGGGATAATACTCATCATGATCCTCTAAAAATATCCCCTTGTTCCACTCAGGGATTCTTCATAATCATTTTCACACTTCTACGTACTCACCTCAAGCGTAGTAAACATTAGAGAGGCAAATGGATACAATATATTTCTAATGACGAAAAAATTGGACGATAGTCCTTAGAATTGTTGACGCTTGACAAAACAGGATAAGATCAAAAAAAGTTTGGACTGTTTGTTCAATATATTAATCCCTTTGTTACGTCAGACGAGTTTCCGAGTAATATCTATAAATAGGTTAGAATTAGAGATCCCACCAAAACAACGACAACTCGAAATAATCTAAGAATTTTTCTAAATCATGTTTCTACTACATTACTAAAGACGAATATTTGTTATAGGATAAAACTGTAGGGCATATTAATATGATAACATAGCGTTATGTTTCTATTTCCCCGAAGAGGTAGATAGACGAGTGTATTACTTCTACTTTGCATCTGTTATGTTACACGTTTCAGGAAATAGGGGATGAGCCTATCGCCATTACCAAACAAATCTAGACTTGGGTAAATCACTGGGCATATCAAGTTAATTTAAACTTTAACAAAATCGACTAGTTTGTTCGTCCAGTAGTTGATTTTTACCAGTGAGACGAGGCTGGTGGGTTCGGATCCCACCCAAAAGGAATTATTGTGTGACTGTACAAGTATTTTTTCTATACTCTGCGTATAGAATTATATAGTGAACTAGATGTTTATGTTGACATACTTATGTTTGTTAGATACATAGCCACCACACCACCGGCTCTGTTTGGGTTGAAACCAGATGGCCACGAGTAACTTGTCCCAAAACTATTATCTTTATTAAGTTATTTTAATGAAAGAAAATGTAACTTTTTATTAGATTTATCTCTTTCTAGAATCATATAATTCGTTCTCAGCAATATATGTACTTGAAATCATGTAAATCGTCTACTGAAGGACATTAAAAGCTTTTTTCTCACATATTTATGATATAATAACGTATTAACAAATATACAACAAATCTTCTTAAAGATATTTTCATTTTAACATAAAATATATAAGTAGACATAAACCTTTATATATAATTTCGTAATATATTTTGTATTAATGTATTTGGAAATAAATGTTCGTAAATAAATGTATTTGGAAAACGTCGGTTAAAAGAAAAAGATTGGTTTCGTGCTTAGAAATAATGGATTATTATAACTTATATATATTTGATACATCGGAATCTGCTGTAATAATAACATATATTTGTTCGTACATTACCTAGTTAATGTTATTTTTAGATATAAGACATATATCTACATAAAGTAAATATTACTTGGTTGCGAAGTGCGACTGCTGATCAGGAGGTCTTGGATTCGAATCCCGGGTCGAGTAATATTCGTATTAGATTTTTCTAACTTAGATTTTCTAAGAGAAATTTCTAGTAGCGACTCTGAGTCTGGATTTATGCCCGGTGTATGACAATAGGCTCACTAGCTATTCTATTGTGTAACGTAAACGTAATTAGCGAAACGTGGGAGTGTACTACAACCATCTCCTACCTTTTCGGGGAGTACAGACGTGAGGTTATGTTACGTTATTTTAGTTTAGTAATACATTATTATCTGTTCAAAACCTCTCTAGCCATTAGTAGACTTATTACTCATCATAAAAATGCAATCGAAAAGAATAATCATGTGGGGTTGTTTTACGATGATGAATTTGCGATAAGGGTACTTTTGGCTCGTCCAAACGTATTTTAGTAGTTCGCAGCTCGTTAACCTACTTGCGGGTGATGTAGTTGAGATCTTATTTAAAGACAAGCTGGTGTTTCCGACAAATCTTTTTTAAAGTTGTTATGATGCAAACGTAACGTTTACTACCTGCTAAAAACCGAGGAGCTGTAAATAGTTTACTTCACTTTATTTAATAGGAGCTACGGATCATTGTAAAGGTTACTATTTTCGAGTTCTCTTTTTGATTTGGTTTATGAAAAGACTTGCGTCATAAAATTACAATTGTACATATTACGATTGATTCGTTTTTAGCTTTGCGCTTGTGTTTTATGAGGCTTATTCATTTTGTTATTTTAATTCCCGTTAAACATTTTACTGCATTGTACATATCATCGATTTTCGAATTGTGGAGTTGAACATTTTACATTCTTTCTATTGATCGTATTATTTGCGACAACCAAGTCAATAATTTCTACATCAGCTATGACGTACCTATATTGGTTATTACAGATAGCTTTTGTAAGCAATTCTCTCACAATAATTATAATCTCACAATAATTATAACTCTCGAAATATGTAGTTCTGTTATTTTGTCCATTTCTTGACATCGCAGACATTTCATTTATTCATTTCCAATATCTTACGTCCCGACGTTTTATCCCTGCCTCGTTTGGAATCCCGCTGTCACTTGTCCACTTCCAATATCTATCGTCTTTAACTTGTAAGCGTATATATACGAGATTGTGTGATATGAAAATAGACGTGTTTTATTAGTAGAATATGAAATCGTCATTTCAAATTTGATGTAAACGATATTCAGCCATTGTACTATAGATTTCTAATAATCGAACGCAATAATTCTGATAAATTAGGTATGTTATAGTTATGTATTAAGTATTCATATTACTATTAAATTCACATGCTGGAACGATGGAGGATAACAATTATAAGACCGGCACGGCACGCCTTTGCCATGAGCTACTATTTGTCTGCCGACCTTCATTTGACCAGCAAAACGGGCTATGATATGCCTTCACGATTTGAGCGGAGACCCATGTCCGACAGTGGAATGATAAATGCGATGATAGTGATGTATCACATTATGATTGTTTCACATATATTGCTTCATATATATTGCTTCACATATACTGCGTGTAATTTACCACCTAATAGTATTTAAACAAACATAGTTACAGAGTTTTTTTATTTATTTATACCATTTATTTCATTATTGTTCAAGTCAATAAAGACAACACCTCAAGAATATGTAATTCTTAAGTTACAGAATCTTTTCAGGCGCTGAAAATGGCCGAAGCCGTGTTACATTATTATCTCTGTCAAGAAAATTGCGTGAAGCAATATGTATTTTATTATAACTCCACATGATACGTGCTGGGTGGGAGTTGGGTGCGTTTATATAGGAACCGATTTCAATGTCAAAACTGTATTAGTAGTTTTTTAATTTTACTATGTCGTCACGTCTAATCCCCCAATGTTTTATTAATTACTATATCACTATTAGTCACTTCAGCTCCGTAGGGGGAAGGCAGAGATTACCGACTGCAAAATATCTTTATCTTTACAGACCTATGTAATTTACTCCTTCCATGTTCATCACTGTCTTAATTTATATGCACAGAAATTTCTTTGTCATCAGCCAGTATCTGACCAATTTGGCCAATATATGTGAGTCTGGGTCTTTCCATATCCATGGAAAAGAAAGGAATTGTGACAATAATTTTAGGACGCCGAAAGATCAAATATATTTTTACGTCATTAGGTAGTCCATTGTGCGTCATGATTGCGTAATGTCATTGACGTCATAAACCCGTCTGCGACAATCTATATGTGATCAGTCGCTTATCACATATACATAACAATTTTTATTTATAAATAAGATTTTTTTAACCTCCACACTTTGTCATTCAACTGTTGGAACACGAATCTTCTCTCACAATGAGAGAGTTAAAGCTATAGTCTACATGCTAGCCAAGTGCGGGTTAGCAACCTTCATATATGTACTTTAGAGAAACTTTTTTAATAAAACACTTCATATACTTGTTACCTTGATGCTAACCCTCAAATGTCCTTCAAAATAGCTCGAAGCATTTTAAATGTTAATTTTCTTAGATTGTTTACATGTACGAGTACATATTCGGGATTAGGTTATTAAATATTAAAGGAAGATTTTGGAAGGCCAAGTAATTGTTTTTTTTTGTATTATGCCTATTTAAAATTTAAGTAATGAATTTTAAATGAAGAATTTCCATCAACAAGTTGTTTAATTGGAAAATATTGGTACTTATACCTGAAACACGCTGAGCGTGAGGAACAGACAATTCGTTAACCTCGCTAACTTCCTCAATGTCTCTCGTGTTTCGAAAGTCATGCGACATTGCAAGGGAGATGGGCGGCGGAATATTTTCTCACGCCCAACAAGACCACTTAGATTTTATCACGTACAATGTTTTCGCACGATCGTAAGATCACTTTTCTGACTTAGTTCTTTACTTTGGAGAACTTTTGCTGACAGCATATGTAACAGTCAGAATTATACCGATAAATAAAAAGAACAATATCAGGCCTTTATTTCTTCGAAATGGTAGACAGAGAAATGTAATGCTGCCACCTTTCACCAGTTATGTTATACGTCCCACTGTGCAATAGGGGGTGAGCCTGTTGCCATACATCGGGCACAAATCCAGACTCCGTACTACTTCGGAAAATTTCTTGTTAGAAAAATTCAATAATACTTTGCCCAAGTTGGAGATCGAACCTAAGACCTCTTGATAAATATTCGTGTTTAAAGTATCTACACCAACGAGGCACAGTTTTTCATCGTTCAATTATAAAAACCCTTACATTGAAAACTCTTTGCACCACCATCGCTGAACAGAAGCGTACGTGTACAACTTCAGAAGAAACTTTCAAGCGGTTCCATTGGAAACTGCATACGACCTTCCGAGTGGTTTTCGTTTTAGTTTAGACGTGCAACTTCGCAACCACTAGCGAAAACAGCTTGAGCGTTAGCAATGACGTAACTCTAAATAGAGTTGTGTCTATACATTTAATGATAATTTGCATTACACAGGGGTCTGTTACACCGCAATCCGAAGGTGTGGAGAATTAAGTAACACAAACCCTCATTTCGATTTAAGCGCCATTATGGTTTTAATGTTGTCTTGAAGTGGAATATAAAACGGATTTATTCGAGCACTTCGCCTCCAAGCATCGCCTTTCCTAACCGCACTTATCCATTTGTCAGATATATCACACACATCATTTTCTCAGCTTAAATACACCCCTTTCAGATTGGTTTTGCCGTAACAGCCGTCACTGGTTCAGACATGTTGACACATAAGGTGTTCTATTAGTTCTTGAGGGTAGGACACACCTGGGTCCGGATCGAATATTGATCTGCAAACAGATATCTATGGGATGCAGTTACCGCTTATCGTCAAGTGAAATGGAATATAAATAAACAGGGAAGAAAATGTATATATTAGAATTTAAATATCGTGCAACGAATTAAATAATCAAGGCAATTCCATGATGAACAATTATATTGTGCTAATGTTAAACACGGGATTTCTTTTAGAATATGGAGAATTCACCTTTTTATTAACTTCTTCTTTTTTCTGGATTTGTGCTCGGTGTATAGCAATAGGTGTTCACTGAAATGCTCACCATCTATTCCATGAGACATAAACGTAATTGGTGAAATTTGGGGGTGTACTACACTCTTCTCTGCCTATCCCTTCGGGGATTACAGGCGTGATGTTACATTCATTTTCTTTTATATTTATCGTTTTATAGCTATTTTGTTATGTCTATTATGACCAAATGTTTTTCTCTTGCCGTTACTTCTTTTGTGACGCCTTTGAAATTGTTCTGTTAATTCCAAATACAGACTGGCAGAAAATGCGGTTAGCATGATGCCCATCTTTTATACTAAATAATAGTGTAATAATTGATAAAGAAAACTTAAAAGATTTGAGATCATAATCCTGCAATATAGCCTAGTGTAGGTAGGTAGATGCCAACGATATTAGAAAAATAATCAAGCAAATAATAATGGAAAATAGATAAATTTATTTATTTAGACTTCCACTTTTATAAATTACTTTCTTTTATATACATCAAGTACATGTTCCGCAAATTTCCCTAAAGGACACGTAGTACTGAGAATGTCCTCCGGTTACAATCCTGACGGACTCATCATTTCTACTGTCATCGAAGTCGTACAAGCTCGTTTATTAAAGTTACTTTTGTTTGACCATTAAACGAATAAAACATTAAAACTATCCAAAACAAATATTTTTTAAGTATTCTTTATTTTCTACGAAACAATATCTAGATATGTGTCTTTATTGCAGTGAGAAAAAAATATCAACTTAATAAATTGTTTACAGGCATCTTCCTGAACTACATGCTTCCCATTTTCCATTAAATGTGTATATTAACACTGTCAGCAATAATCGTTATAGTATAGGGGTAAATATAATCATAATGATAAAGCCAACATACATAATTAGTACATAGTCCGTTTGATTAGCGTAAAAAAGTATGAGAATGTTTAGTTGTAATTCTGTACTGAATGAAATGTTTGTCCATATAGAAATCCGCTTTCCATTCACTGGATCTTAAATTCGATTCCAAATCACGCATCCCTGTTCGTGAGAAGTTAGGAAGATTTTAATTT
>DWFV01001575.1:0-10979 GCA_018246775.1 Parelbella machaon machaon | reverse complement strand
GAAATACAGGTGTAATGTTGTCAGTTTTTTTAAGCTTACACCTGGAAGAAGATGAGGCCGCTAAATCACATACCATCAGATAGAAATCTACTGATTAAACATTAGTGTACTCCTCCACAGGGTGAATATCAATAAAATAATACACATGTATCAAAATAATATTTTATTAAAACGAAAATAAGTAAACAGTATAAAAATTTGTATCGCATATTAAACTTTGTATAAAATTGGCATAATATTTCTACAGTTACTGGCACTAAGAAAGGTTATCACAGCATAAATATCATCTCCACATACTGCTTGTAATACAATATTTAATGGTTCTTGATTTATGTATCAATTAACACTTGATCTTATTATTAATAAAATTAATTATAAGAGACCAAATTGACAATGATAACTATGTTAGTAAATCTCAATACAAAATAGAAGAAAACATTAATAAAATGCTGATGGCTACAATAATTCTACATTATAGAATAATGTGGCACTAAAATTATATAAAATTTATAATAAAATTAATTGCTCATTCATTTTTCTTAATCTAGAAGCTAGGCAACAAAATTAAAAAAGATAGTATTACCTTATTAAAACAATTGGTACCTACATCATTTAAAAATAGTATATGTTTATTAAATGTTATACAAAAATGCACCAGTTGCTATATTTACTTTAACTATGCAAAAATAAATAATTGGTAAATAATACACCATTCAATTAATAAAAATAAAGCTGCATGATTCATTTAAATAATCATTACTCTTCAACAAAAATTGAATGAACTACGTACCTCCTTTCAGATATAAGGCATTTTCACATATAATCCCTTAGATACTACTACACAGATGAAATACATACTTTCAATCCTATCACAATTCAAGTAAATAATCATTATAAAAAAAATCATATTAATAAACATTTGTAAACAAAAATATTCGTAATAATAAACATTTAGTATAAAAATGTAAATTCAATATAAAAATGCTATATCGTACACATCATATTCATTTCATTTAATAATTTATTACCATTCCACTGTAAAGACATCAAAAATATTTTTTGTATATCAGATATATTTTTTTATAAAAAAGCAGGATTTTATACTGTCAGTCTTTATGAAATAGAAATGATGACATAAAAACCAAAACCATGAAAACCTTTATAAATAATATACGTTTTAAATATATGCTTATGTAAAAATATATATATATATTAATTGACAATATCGTTTTGTATAAGTTTCATCTCTGTTTTGTCCAGTCACAAATATACGTTGTATGACGTTTTCCAGACGTTTCTCAAATCGAAATTCGAAATTTATTTTTTATGTATGTACTCACTCAGTTAGGTGTAGAGCATACAGTTAGATTTTAGTTTAACACATTCTGATTAAACACCTTTCTATTGAGTTCTAATATTCATAATTCTTAACATTATTCATTGTTTTTTCTCTTTCAATTCATTGTATATAAAATATACCAACATTCCCAAATCCATATTCTTACAGAATCAAACAATAAAAATTTGGTTTAGATATTTGGAAAACGAATGGTTGTGACTGACATCAACATATAATACTTTAATTAAAATTAGATGTATGCATAAATATTTTTGGATATATACAGTCTAATGTTAGAATACTTCAAACATTTGGCATAAGGATATATTCAAAAACAAAAATGATATCAAACTTTATAGTAGGGTATATGTTAGAGTGTGTAAGTGTGTTAGTACTTTAATTCCGAGTATAATCCTATAAATGCCATATTAAAGAAATTAATACATGCAAATAAACCTCTGAAAACCATTAACAATACAAAAGTCTTATTAGAATTATAAGCATTACGGTATAGAAGTGTGCTGCCATAAAATAATGTGTAACAAAATTGTTTTTCACTTACTCTATTGTTTCAATTTGTACAACTGTTTATAAGTCATATACCCCGTTAAGCTCATCCAATTTTAATGTGATTAAAACCTTATACAAGTTCCAAACGCTTCGTTAGGTCTAGGAGCTTGAGGTGGGCTCCAGCGGGTCACTCAGGCGTCGGGCGTGAAGTGCGCCAGCGCGTAGTCGTGGTAGTACATCATGATGGCGAGCGGCTGGCCCAGGATGAGCGAGCTCCACACTATGAGGTTGCCCCAGCGAGCGCCGAGGCGGCGCTGCGCCAGCCGCGAGATGACGGACAGCGGCGGCTGCGCCATCATGCCCAGGAACGCCCAGACGCGGAACATGCGCAGCGGGACGCTCACCTGAACAATTATGTGAACGACAAATTTTATTGGCAGCAGGTGATATTATTGGTTATGTAAACTAATTATTGGCAATAGGTGGGACCATAAGCCATGGTGAGACATAAATGTGATTGGTGCACTGTGTGAATATACTACACTCCTCTGCATTTTTGCTCGAGCATTACAGGCGTGATGTTACGTCACGTTAACTAATTATTGACAAACGTAACGTAGGACACCCTCCGGCTAGCTGAAGTAACGACAAACACAAAGTGGCTGGTAATTGTTAAAAACGAAGAGCTAAAAATGGAGCTTAGTGGTTTTCTATTGAACTATGTCCAGCAGTGGCTTGAAACAGGCTCACGATGATGATGATCTAATTATGGTTCAACCTGTACCGCAAACGTCACCACAGAGACCTATGGGCTTGCTGTAGCGACCTTCAGTACCAAATTCGCCAGTAAAAGATAAACGAAAATTCATTATCACGTACCAAATACTCATGGAAGAAGGCAGATATGAAGAAAACGACAGTGCTGGCAGCACTTCTAGTGTATCCCATCTCAGTCATCGGTATGTACACATGTCGTACTGCCCATGTATGCACTGGCATGTTCCAGGTCCTCCAAAATACCTCGATATTGTTAGCATTCCACCAGTCGTTGTAGAAACTCCTGTCGGCGAAGTTTAGCAGCTCGCCCATGAGGTTCAAGAACGAATGGAAGCTGAGGTAGAAGAAACACAACCAGACAAAGTGGTTCGGGACCTGGAATGTAGGACATAACAAATACAATGTTAGAAATCTGCTATGCAATATAATCTGCACTGCAATATAATTTACATCAGATTCCTTCAATCAGCTTGGAACAGATCCAATTCGTAGTAGCATTTTTATTAATATATCGAATATCTTATAGATTCCTTCATAGAGGTATAATCAGATTAAAAAATACTGTTGAACGTTCTCATCGTTAAAATACGTATTTCAACCAACTAATTATACCAAAACAAAATGTATTAAAAACTAAGCATACGTTTCATTCTCAGGTCTCCTGACCAAAGCGTTTATAGCCTTAAAAATAGTTTTTAATAATAGTGTACATTGAAAACAGTCTTTAAAGCTAAGCAACTACGCAGTTAATATTCAAATGGGTCAAATGTGCTGGTAAATGTCCAAACCTTCACAGAGGCAGGTGAACTTGTATCACAACAGTCAACAATACAATCCCTCCCACTAAGCACACTGGAGTAAGCTGATCGAGATTTAGAGATTGGAGATAGAAATGAGTTATAGGTACTCATCAAGAATATAAGTTACTCATACTCATCAAGATTATGAGACAAGACTCTTATCCAACAATGGGTTACAAAAGCCAAGGTAGACCGCAACCATTGTATAAAACTTCAATTGCTGGCATAAATACATTTCATACTCATAATAAAATACATAATATATCATTTACTCATGTGTACACACAATTTCGAAATACATTATGTTTGAATACCAACCGCAAGTTTGAGAAGTCGTTCAGTGGTCCTCATGACGTCCATTTGGGAGAAGGGGTCGACAGCGTTCTTGATGGACGGGATCATCCACTGTTGGAACAGAGCCAGAACCAAGTTGATGCCAAATACTAGTTCCACAATCCTCTTTATCAAGAACCTTTTCCGAATCCTGCAATAAATGTTAATGAACACACTCATGTTTATTTACAGTGGAAAACAAAAGTAAAAAGCAATTGATTACAAGTGTTATATTCACATTAAATTTATTGACATGTTTGGTGTTATATACAAATATTATTGTACTATGCTAAGCAACAGGTTTCAATGAATTCCAATTTGACTAATACCTGCAAATAAAATGTTTATATACTACAGATATATTCAAGATGCACAAGGTGTAAGCTATATTTTACAGTCTTGTTTGTTATATTTCCTCATACTAATAAAAATAGCTTTATTAGTGCTCAAAAGAAAAATGAATTTTATAATTATTTACGCTTTTGGATGTGGCTTTGTTAAAAGGCCTTTGAAAAAAAATTAATTTTGTATATCTGTACACATATGTACAAGGACAACAATAACGGTAAATAAAAAAACTGTCAAGCATTTGCATGGCAAAAAATAAAAGAAAAAAAAAGCAAATTACTGGGGATAAAAATAGAACATGCAACTAACCGTGTGGTACGAGGGAAATTCAATTCATAGCAAAGTGTCGGTGCCAGCAGGAAATAGAACAAATCTCTAAGGTTCAGGTTGTTTGGGTACTTCACCAGCCCAGCGGTTAATGCCTCATGGACTTTCTCGTCTTCTACATTTTCTGATGGTGGGGAATAGGGATTTAATAAATGCTTTAATAATATAATATGTTGCAGACAGCACACAAATAGGGACTATAATACATTTTCACCCAATACCTACACAATAGCAAAGTTAACTAAAGGATTATTAAGCTTTATTATAGAATAAAAATAATTACACACACACATTGTTATTATAATTGTAAACACATATTCTATGGCTTAAACAATTCCAAAAATAGTTCTTCATCATACAGACTAAAAAGTTACTATTGGATTTTAAATTGTTTATTTATTAGAAATAAGATGGATTATTTCATCTTTTTTAAGATGAACTTTTATTATATCACAATATATAATATATTAAAAAAAAATAAGCTGTAATTTTTTTTCGCGTGGTAATTTATTTAATATACTTATTTTTTAGTAAGGAGGTAATCTATATATATATAAAAAACAAACAAAATTTTACAAAATACCAGCGAGGAGTGGGATCTTGGGGAATTAAATTTTAGTCTTCTACTTAGATGGTTTGGGATTCAGATCCACATCTTTAGAAGACTAAGTAGAAGTACTTAGATGGTTTGGGATTCAGATCCGCACATTCCAGACATTAATAAGATACAAGTGTTTTTGAAATAAAATATCATTTGCTATAAGTGTGAAATAAAAATCATTTCTATATGATGGTTTCGAAGGCAAAAGAAATTTGCGTGGAGACGCTCGAAGGCGAGAAACGAGAACCAATACTTAAATACTGTGGGAAACCATAGACCTAAAACTTTTAATTTTCTTATAAAAAAAATTGTCTAACAGTGGACTAGTAAATAGAAGAATAGTGATAAAATAGAAATGTGTACATATGTACATATATACAACACTATACTTATGAAATATGTTAAATTGAAAAAAAAACGTTATTTCATGGTTTATTCTAAAATGTTAATAGAATAACAACAAATTAAAGACAGGAACGAGCACCGATTTATAAAACAAAAAATTATATGACACAATTATTTCAACAATAACACATAATTAAGTAATAAACAAATAATTATATAATAAACAGATAACTCAATAATAAAGAGAACGATACACACACTAACAAAAAATAATTACTAACAACAGAATACATATGAGTGTGAAAGGTTAATCTGTGCATTTAAATATAAGAATTGACTTACGCTCCTGTTCGGCATTCATAAGTTCATCTGGAAATATTACACTGACATCAAAAACTGATTGAACTGAATGAAACGACGAGGATATCTCACAACATTAAATGCATATTATCCAAAGTATGAATATTCAATATCGGAAAAAAAATATTCATCTTAGAACATCCATTCTAATATTACATTGGCCTATGTCTTTGTCATAAGATGATGGCTTACAGTTCGTGAGAAATTAGAAAATGAATACTACATTAATTATTCTCTGAACAATATCCTTAAGTCTGATTTTTAATGCATTTTTTTTTACATTCTGCTGCTGGTTATAGGCCTCAATTTAAACAATTCGTAAATTCATTTTTTTTTTTAACAAGCAATATTCATAAGCTCTTTGTATTCTGACTGTATTTTAATAATCTGATTAAAAGCAGATTGCACAGCAATTTAAGTGTATTTTTTAAGTAAACGTAAGCTTGCAAATTAGAATTAAAAACAATTACTCTCTATTAATCACTAACAGCTGTTATAATTTAAATTTATTTCAACGAATTCAATAGTAAAAAGTATAATTTTGAAATTTCAACGTAATTATTTGAAGGCTTAACTGAATAGCACTATACAAACAAATGTGATTTGTAAGTTTCCGTACTGAAATGTAATTATTATTTTAATTGGAATTAAATTGCACATTACATTGCACCATCCTTAGAAGTTTTCATCATAAAACAGCTTACTCACTCCAATTAGGCGCGGACAGGCTCTGGCGACGCAGCTGATTCTTGGCATACTTCCGTTTCATACCATTGCGACACCAATGATTCGTTTGAGCGTAACTCCATAGTTTCAAAAACAGTATCAAGTATATTATACAGACAGTTGTACTCCCCACTGCAATAGATAAACAGGGAAAGTGGTATCAATAACCCATGGAACTAAGAATAATTTTATAAGTATTGTAAAAATATAACATAATGTAATAACAGTTATGAATGTAGAAACAAGGTAGATCTTTAAGGATAGAGGTAGTTGGTACTTTCTGCCCTTTTCGTACTAGCGAGTAAAGTAATAATGATTATACAAAATGACATAGCCCATTTTTTTTTATAATGTACAAATTTAGAGCCGTAACCCTAATAGATGAGACAATTTTTAAATAAATATATATACGCAAGTAATATACACATTCGTCTTTTTCTTTCATGGACTTTTTCCTAAATATAATTATGTATAAATAATCATATAATAAAAAATAATCATATAATAGTTATATTATCTCCTAATAGAAAATTTTAGAACTGCTTGAATATACAAAAGTAAAAAAAACTTTGACATTTTTATTTTAAACATTGACTTCAGATTATAAGTGTAATTTTTCATTTTACACTTTAAATCGAACATATCTGGGGAAAAAAAATTTTAGCAGTCTGTCTAACACCCTACTAAGGTCTTAGGCGCCCCAATGGGACTTAGTCGTCCACCTTGAGAACTACTAGTGTAGATGATTAACATTCTAAAATTATTTACACATTATGAGAATGAAACAACAAGCAGTACTTGAGGTTAAATGATCTTTGATCTCTGACTAAACTGAGTTCAAGGAAAACGTGACAAATTGTGTTCTTATATGTGCAAAGGTAATGTACAGTCACATACATTACACATGTTGAAATAGATTCGATAAGAAATAATAGAACAATACTGTTAATCTAGCATACAATTTTCTAGTAATATAAGTTTAATCTGTGGTCTGCCTACAGCAACAATCTTGCAGATTTTCATATGTACATATTTCACACCATAGTGCTTGATGTTAAGTAAATAATTTGAAAAGCAACCAATTTAAAAAATTTGGTTAAAAAAGTATTCCTTAAAAAAATTATGAACATTATACAGGCTTATTATTCCAATTCACCTTTTAACTAAAGGGGTCAACCATAAAATACTTTACACATTAAAAGGGGAGGAGATTGACCAGATGTGACATTGTGTGACACGGGAGAAGGGATCCTAAATTTGGTGACGTCACATTTCAAAATATAACACTTCAAAGTATTAAATACTAAATTTAAACAGCATGCAACATTAATGGTTAACATAAAAATATTTTGCAACTACTGTCTTTATTTAATAACTTCTACATGGAAAATTGAAAAATATGTGAGGTCACACTAGGAAGGGGGAGACTTACAAATGTGACCAGCTGTGACCAGTACAGGGGGAGGGATCAAAAAATCATTAAATTCATGAGATGTAATTTATAGATAAATCAAATGTTAAATCAAACAAAGACATGTAAATTGCCACCAAGAATATAATATAAAAAATACATACCAAAACTAAAATCATTCCCTTTGAATTGTAGCACAATTGCAGGCAAACTTACAGTAAATACTATGTTGAATACTTGTATAGCAATACCAAGTTTCTCAGAGATAATATCCTGAAAAATGAAATAAAAAAAGAAGATCGAACGTAATAAAACTATTTTGAACCTATGTATATCTTTGTAATATGTGTAATTAAAACTTACAATTGAGATCAGCCTTTCAATTAACAGACTAATAACAGCTGGAACAACACAGACTGCAAAAAAATAATTGCTTAATAGTAAAGTAATGTCTAATTATTCAAAATGTAATTGTAATCTTAATGAAATAAGTGTTGTTTCATTTAAAATTTAAATATTCCCATAATTATGCTTTTTAATCATTCATTAATATAGAAGTATATTAACACAATTTATCAAAATATTCACACCAGCTCAAGTTTAATATGTCACTGTAATTAGTAATTATAATTATATAATTGTTATACTCTAATTTACAATGTACAAAAAAAAACTTACATGTTAACAGAATAACAGAGGGAAACTGATAGTTTTGGTTCCCACCATAACCAGTTAACATGATAATCCATTCAAAGGGATTTACACGAAGACCATATCTGCAATGTAAGAGAAAAAAATAATTATAATTGCTATTATTAGTAATGATAATTTTATTAACGAGGTACAACATTGTTCTGTTAATGACTTAATGTTTTATTTCACTTTTACAAATGCAAATCTACATTTACACATTTGTCCATTTATACATTAATTCATCCATTGATTCACATATAATAGTATGGATCTTCCTTTATTAAATAGGAATTTATAAAGAAATAAGAGTGAAATAAATTCAGCTCGGCTCATTATAATGTTAAAATGACAATATTAAAGTAATATCTAGTGTCATTTTAAAACCTATATGAAAAATGTGGTGAGAGTTTCATCCTCCTGCTGTAGTCTCTAAATTAAAAAAAGTTGAAATAATATAGGAATGCCTTGATCAGGGCACGTAAAGTATCATAAAGATTTTTAAAACTTAGCATGCCATAAAATTTTATTTATCATTCATTGCACATCTTTAGTAAACTAAGATCTTCAAAATGGTAGACTAATTGTAATCTAAATATACCCACCAAGGTCAGCTGCAAGACATATCTACTTGTCTTACCAATAGCACAGCAATTCAAAAAACAGCTGACTGTAATATTACTTACATTTTTAGACAATATACAAGCTTCAATACATCAGGTATATTAATTAAAGGAATTTAATCCTATGTACCATTAAGTAAATTAGATCTATTGTCAGAGGTGTTCAGTATACCTTTTATTACATATCTCACAAACTTACTTTAAAAAATTCTCAAGGCACAAACGGAGGCCACCAATAGTGAGCATTAAGAAGCCCCAGTTCACCAACCCAGTAAAATTCGCAAACTCTGAACTCCATGAGAAGAGAGAATCTCGAGGTTTATGGCATCTGAAAATATCAAATAGATGGATTCCATGCAAAAGACTGTACAATTTACTTTTATGTTTATTTCTTAACCTTCTGAATTCAAAATTTAATCTCTTTATTTTCAATAGTTATTAAAAGGAGGAATTCGTTATAAAAACCAGGTAATTTTTTGCAATATTGGTACAATGTTGTAATGTAGGGAGGAGTGTTTCATGTACAGTAATTTTCGGGTATTTTTGAGATCATTTAAATTAGTGACATGAATTAATTGATAAGATAATTCAAGGAAATAATTTTGTAACAATAAATAAAACCTGAAATAAAATTGGATCGGTATAAAAGCTGCTAGTTTCAATATTTTGGATGAATAAGTAAAAAAATAAATTTACCGGCAGGTAGATTTATCAAAACTTACGGTTTGTCGAACTGCAATTTCCTAGCTCTTCTTTCCTTTTCTACTATTTCTTCTGCCCTGGTTACACTCTGTGCTCTTCTATATCGTAAAACTTTTTCATCGGCCTCGGTAGTCATTATTTTTAAAATATGGATTTAATTTAAAATACTCGAACGACAATAGCTGTGTAAAAAATTATCAAAACCTTATCCGCCGCTTATCTATTCACAGTTAAGCAACCGTCTGTGCAATGTGCATGTTTATCCACAAACCGTAACGTATAATGTAACCTTCCCCTTTTAGTTTTACTAATGTAATGTCATACGCACGGTACATTCAAGTGTATAGATCCCGTTTGATATAATAATAACAAACTAACCAACTATAACTCGCAGATACCAACTAAACACTATACTAGCATGAAATAGCGAGGTATTGAAGCTTCGAAGGCGAGAGCAGTAGGCATTGGGTAGGTGGAGTTAAAGAAAGTGCATTCCTTTCAAGTATCAAGTTGATTTCTACGTATTATACAATACGATTAAACGAAACGCGAATTGCTAGTTGCAAAATATTATTTCCCCAATACCTATTATTTAATAGTTGATTAAAGATTTTTAATTAATGTATATAAGTAGTTAAAGAAAAAATATAACAGTATTATGTACAAAAATAATGTTACTTGAAGAAAGAAATATCTCTAATGAAAAATCTTATTTGGGAGTTTGAAATTTGATAGCTACTTTTATTAGTCGTAATAATAAATGCTTCCAGATTAGAAAAAATGTAAATTGTCTTACTAGATATAACCAGTAAGGGAAATGAAATTGAAAATATGTAATATATATTTACAAAATATTTCTTTTCCCATACAAGATTTCAAGTAGGCAATCCACCATAGATAAGATCAGCAAAGTAATTTATTAGTTCAAGAGCTACGGTATCTCCTACCTGTCGTAAGAGGTGACTAAAAGGAGGTTTCCGGGATTGCGAACGGCTAGAGTGCGAGCTCGAACCGTTTAGGTAGCGATCCCGGGAAGGACGACGGTATGTGTGGCCGCATATCGCCGTGGGAATCGGAGGGCATCAAA
>DWFV01001574.1:0-10982 GCA_018246775.1 Parelbella machaon machaon | reverse complement strand
CCTTAAAGGGACAGGCAGAGAAATGTAGCACACTTTTACGCTTCATTAATTATGTTATACGCTGTGCCATGAAATAGGGAGTCAGCTTATTTGCATACATCAGGTATAAATCCAGACTCCTAGTATTGGGTATTTAAAACTAGAACAATCCAACTAAATTTTTGCTCAGTTGAGAATCGAACACCGTATCTATTGTTTAGTAGTCGCGCTTGCAACCACTTGAGTATCCAGAGAGTTATATATCATATTCATTTATTTCCAAAAAATATTTACGTAATCACTTTCTGGGCAAAATAATGTAGGGTCTACCTAATCAAATCCGAGGAAGAAAACACATTTGCAAGTACTTTCTATTATAACGTGGCACACGTGACATGGTACACGTGAGACACCGCTGTTATCAACTAAACGCCGTACCATTTTGAAGCTTACTGTTAGGGAGTGAATGTGGCTGGGTAACATTGTGTTAATTTTTCGTTTTATTTTCAACCTTACTGCAATAAGGGTGAGTATACTTTCTACGTAGACGTCACTTAGTGATTTCCCCAGCGTAGCCGATAGCTGGGAGTAGGTTGCATCCAATTTTTGCCATTAACTTATATTTGAAGCTTTTTGTTAAATTATGGATTATGTGAGATGATAGAAAATGACACAATTTTTGATGTTCGGATATAAGTTACCGTCTACGGGATTTCAGTGAGACTCACGTGCAAATTTTACCGCTATATCTCAAAATTAATTACATTATTTAAAAATAATAAATATACTACCACGCTATCTTTTGGGATAAGCAAATCGTGTTGCACTCAGTGCGCTCTATCTCTATCCTTCCAAGCTTGACTGTCTCGCTCTCCCTTGGCATCTGCGCCCACCGACATCAATAATAATAATACTATTGCGTTATGTCAATTTACGAACTCTGTATTTGTTCAATGTGAAGTTATGCACGCCGGTAAAAGTGAAGAATTGCTAACTTGACGCTACTCCGATATAAAAGATTTAGTAATGTCCAAAGCTGCGGTCACGAGGCGCTGAATAATACAACGCAGAGCAGCATTCTAGAAAAGAAATGGCGATTCCAATATGTTTCAACTCCGCTTTCAGCACCGAGTAAACTTTGTTACTATTATGCCATAATTGCTATTGCTGTGCCCGGTGTATGGCAATAAACTCACCCCTTATTCCATGAGATGTGAAACGTATCGGTTGAAATGTTGGAATGTTATAAATCTCTGCCTACTCCTTCAGGGAAAAGCAGGCGTGATGTTATATAATAACACTATTAAAAAAATTACCTGTCGTTTTATGGACGACTACTTTGCTTTTGTTATCAAATTATCAAATCATTAAATGAAACTGGTAACAACAAAATAGATTGTTATTTTCGGTTCGAGTCAATAACACTCCTGTTTGGATTATATTTAACGCAAAATACTATAGAGAGTGTTAGTACGTTATATGTACGGCTTAATTACGCTGAGTAAAGTTAAATTTAACCTAGAGTTAATGTAATCGTGAATTGAAAGGGTATGTTGTCAGTATGCGAGAGTAAAATGGCATAATGGTTTTGTAATGTTTTTGTAACTGCCAAAGTGTGGAAGTTTCTGCAGACGTCCATCTTTCCCAATTCGTATAACATGCCACATCGTCCCTTGTATCTCACTTTCCATTAGGTGGAATTGCAGCCAAACGCGAGCCTATTTCTACATAAAGAATGCTTTTGTGTGTATGTGCAATGTTTTAGTGTTGTGTATATGAACGCAAAAAGACATAATACAAAAGTTTCTTCTAACTGTGGTAGATTATGGTCTTAACCCTTCTCATCTTTTCTGTCCAACAGTAGATCAATAAAAAGGTTAATGATGTGGATGGTGATAGATACATTATACGCGTATCATTAGTAAATATGTTATTAGTGCTTCAAATTTTTTCCAATAAAACTATCAACATGTAATAATAATTCTATGAGACTGAAAATCTTGGTAGAGTTGTCGTATTTATTATTTCATAGAAATATTTTCAAGTTAAACTCGTGAAAAAACTAGCCTGTCGATTATTTATGTAACATGAAAATGTAATTATAAAATCTGCTGCGTGACCTTCATGAGAGTTACTTAAATTTATTGAACAACATAACTAAAATAAATATTTTTAAATGGGCAATTACTAAGAAGATTACAGTACTAAGGCTGTTTCTATTTTTAGACGCAGCCCCGTCTCAATTGTTGCGCAAATTATTCCAAGCTATTTTAACCTGTTGATTTTGACTATAATATTTTTTTTTTTTTGAATTTACAAACCAAGTGGCCTCTCAAACTATAGTAACATAACCTAAGTTACCTGAGCTCTATCGCAGGGGTCTTTTTATGTCATGGACTGGAGGAAACACGTGATGCGCCTTATCGCTACCCAATTTGAGCGGGTAATTGTCAAACCATCCGGTAGGACGGACGAGTTGCTGACATTCATAGCACATATTCCGGATCACAAGTAAATCTATAATAAAATGTGTAAGAATGTAGTTATTTAAAATGTATTACGTTACTTTTCTAATAAAAACAATGAAGATTATCTGATTGTAAGTGGATATTACACTTAATATGATGCTGTATAAAATATCTGCGGTCGCCTTCTGCATGACCGTTGACATAATATCTCGACGGCCATAGCATAAATGTATTATATTTATGCTGTGGCGCGTCTTCAGGCGACCTTAATTATTTTCTTTACGTTAAGTCATTCTTACTAACGTTCGTTCCAATTTCCATAGATCTGATTTATAATGGCAACGAAGGTGAAAGGATCTTGCGTGTATTGATTCGTTAATCAGATAAGTTTCGCAGCGATCTAACACAAGATGAAAGGAGGTCATTAATGCCTGAGGTTTATCCTTTGTTTAGACAGAGGCGAACCTACCTACGTTATGGAAAGATCACACCTAATTATGTCTTATAGAGGAAATTTTATTTAATTCGAGAAGAGCATAGAATTTTTTACCGAGAGTATTCTCCTATGTGATGGATGAATACCAATAAACCTCTTAGTGTTATTATTAGGCTCAGTAAATGTTTTTTGTACTTGGCTATAATACACAAGTTTCAGATTTTTGTCTTTATTTGCACTTTCCAGGAAAGCATTAACGTCGCGAGAATTATATCAATTATATTAACATTTCCTTTCAGTCGTTTACTTCCTCCAATCTCTCGCTTCTTTATCTGCCTGGCATTGTTAATACTCTGTTACATTGCTTTCGTTACTATGCATTATGTATGTTACTTGCTTAATCATTTGTGATTATCTTTTGTTATTTATTGTTATCATCCAATGCTACCTGTTTCTCCCTGCCTCCACTTTTCATTCTTCTGTTTATGTTTCTTTCTCGCAATAAAAACAAAACGCTCCTTGGAATTTTCTCTGTAGATTTTACGGGCATGATAGGTCATAATCTCGGATACATAAAATCTGTTTGTCTCGCGCCATTAGCCACGGGAGTAGCGTAACATGATCATTTGGTATCTCTCTCCCGGTTAATACGCAATGCAGGTTCTCTCTTATATTAGCCTTAAAAATGAAACTACTTTTTATCTATTACACGCAACTATTATCTACTAACCCGCACTCGACCATTGTGGTCGGCTACGGATTAAACCCTTCTCAAACAAAGTGGATTACTCTGCCCAATAGTGAAACTATTAAAAGTTTAATGATTATGATATGCATCTGAAATATTGGGTTATGAATGTCTGCGAGATAATAGTCATTTTCTTAAATTTTGTACTTTCTATTAATTTTCAAATTTTTCGAAGCTAATTATACTAGTAAATGGTAGGAAAATGAAAGAAAGGGATAAAAAACAATATTTAAATAACTATTAAGCTTTATATTAAGGATTACAGTTCATAAAAATAATGATTGGTTTAAAACATATTCGTAAGTTTTATAGTGCAAGGGCGGGTTTCTTCTTAAGTAATATATTTAGCCTTAACAAGTCACTTAGCTGTGACATCCGCTATTTATATAAGACGCCAGCGCTCACCCGCAACTAATAAGACCGGTCCGGTACCAGACCGCCGCCATACATCCGAGAGTTAAACTAATGCTCAAGTTAAACTAACACGGTTAAACGGAGCGACGTTATGAGACAATAACCACTTAGAGCAAGTCGTAACAGTTACTGTTAAATAATTTGTTGTTATCGAGGCAATTGCCAAGAACTAATATCACGGTGAAAATTGGGACCAAAATTCTATTATTTCATTTCGGGCTGAAATGATTTTGTCTAGTTATTTCATTAGCAGTAACTCTTTTAAAATGTTGTAGGCTTACTAATAACGTCTCTTTGTGATGATCAGGTACTAAAAGGTACTAAGTACTCATGAAACATTTAATAGTAAAAGGTCCTATGTCTTTTTTATCAATTATCTAATGGTATTTTATCATATTCATATATATCGTACAAATCCGTTATCTATAAGCTTAACAGATAAATTGTGATCAATATTTATCTATACATATATAATTATCGAGGAATGTAATCTTGCAACGGCAGTGCGCGTTAACCCCACATCTCTTGTATCCCCTTCAAAAATATATCATCATTTTTTCCCTTAGCGAGCAATATTTATCGCGAGTGAGCGTTACTCAATTCCGTCAGATTATTCCCTTCCCCGGGGCGCCCAACACGCCGCGATTATACCCGGGATCCGCGATAATCCCGCGCCGTTGATTGCGTTGATTGAGTTCGATTATCAACTAACCTATCGACATATGTACACAAAACACAATTATTGCCGCTTGTTACATTTCTTGTTTCGTTTTACATGCTACATTTATTTGTATATGCGTGTAAAATTAATATGTACACGTAACATCACGCCTGTAATCCTCGAAGGGGTAGGCAGAGGAGTACACTCCCACGTTTCACTAGTTACGTTTAGGTCACATGGAATAGGCCTATAGAAAATTATTGTACTAATTAAATTAATTTACTAGGACTATTTACTCATTGTTATTATCTAATAAAAATGAATAGTCATAAATATTAAAAAAAATCGTACTTTTTTCTAATGCTGTTGCATGACTAATGTCACAAGGTCAGCAAGAAATTTAGAACCAACCGGTAATATAAATGATTAACCGGTAATATAGGTGTCATTTCAATTATAATCTGCGAATACGATGTATTTTCGCCTCCATGCAGTACGTACCTTTCCTCCCCTAAAGGACATGTGCGCGACGCTCAAACAACAGACACTTAGTTCGTGGATTAACTTTTTACATGTCGTCATCGTCAGGTTATTAACATCAATCTCCGTTTTACTCCACTGTTGGCCACGGGTCTCCTCTTGGAAAAAGGTAAATTAGGCTGTAGTCTTCACTGATTGCTAAGTGCAAGTTGGTTTAATTTTTATTCCAAGATGTGTTAATTTTTTTTAAATGTTTTCTTTTATATCTACAGAAAATAATATTCGATTTTTATTTACAACACACACATTTTTTAATAAAAGAAATTGAATTCCAAATTTCGAACTGTGAGTCCCTGAAGAGTCAGGGTGAAATATAATTCACTTGGCCATGACTCAATGGATGACATTTTGTTTAATTTACAAGGAACGAAACACTTTTTTATATAAATGAAAACTGAAAAATGGTGAGCGATATGCTGACGTTACGTTTATGAAAATTACGTAATCTAGTAATATTCAATATGACTATTTTATTACTCATAATGAGATTCCCATTGTGTTCCCGTTTTCCCATCAATTCCATGTTCCTGAATAACTACGCTTGATAATATATTGTGACGGTTACAACTCTATTACATTTGGCTATTGAATAATAAACGTTTCGAAGACGTGATCCGCCCGGCGCGGACGTGAGGAGACTCCCAAGCCGCCCCGAGATAATGCACCCACGTCACATTAAACTACTGACCCAAATTGCACTTTATCACCTCCCAACTAAATCCAATTTCATATAAAACCGATGTGGAGTTACGTCGTTTTAACTTTGTGCGGAAAAGTTTTTTAAATAGAGGTTATCCCAATTTTCTGGGTAATTCTCCACGTCAGGTCTTCCATTGTCAGCTCGAAATGTGTTCACGGAATAGTCGACAGGTAGGAATTTATAATTTAGTGAATAATATTCAAGTTTAAGTTTAAACGTACGCTTCAATAATCACAGAAGGAGCGGATGTCTCTGTACAGGAGGTAAAAGAGTAACGAGTAAGTATTCGAACGCTTCCCGTATGGAATTACACTTCTTACTTGTCATCCGTGTCAGATTGCTTAAAAATATCGACTCATTGACAATGTTTCTGGAATTTCTTACAGTTACACGTACTAACGAATAAAATAACAACATACATACCCTCAGCCCACGAAAATTAGCCTCTAGCGACCACCGAAGCAAAGACTCACTTTTTGGAAATTCTCTTTTTGGTTGATCATTATAGAAAATTATTACATTAATAATAATAACATCTTATAACGTATTGTACTTTATGTTGATATAGTTTGAAATACTGGAACAACTTAAACTATTTATCTACTTATTTTCCCTGCGAGAATTGACATGATTTTTCTTATCGACCCAGATAATTATATCTATACTTTTCGCTTCTTGAATATTATCGCTCGATATGAAAGAGCTGGCAGTGAGGCGAGCGCAGTTAAGTTAAGCGTGCTTTCGTTTGAATAATCTTTGCGGTCTAAGATGGCGCTGCGTTCGACAGGGCGGCTCTGCAAACACGTAGAAAGTGCTTTCTATAAAGTATTTTTTTGCAAATTGCGAGTTTCTCTTTTTGAAAATTCTCTGAAAGTTATCAATGCACTATTATATGTAGGTATACATGTATTTTTCTGCGATATTGTTTAATATTCAATTTGATTTCTATTTATTTAAGGTCCACCTACACAGAATACAAGGTAATTTCTTAGTATATTGTAAATACAATTTAGAATTCGTGTTCTTGCAATTACAGGTATGGAATAGTACATTTTATTAGTTTTAATTAAATTAAAAATTAGTCAAGCATAACACTATTAACTGAACACAGCTCAGCACATAAACTATAGACAATTTTGGCTTAAATAGTCCAATGCATACTTGCTAAAAGTCAGGTAAACGGTCGGTCGGTAAATTTAATTTATTGTATACTTATTTATAGATACTCGTATATGCACAGGGACTGATAGACGCGTTGATGATAATAGCTTGATGACGACGTCTACCTTCTGATTTTAGTCACAGCTACTGGTTCATACCACGAACTTTCAATTTGGAACTTTTCTTGTTCTGCGCAAAACACACAGCTGATTTTAATTGACATGAAAAAAATAATCATTGAACAATGATTGGAAACAAGGTGTCCATTTAGAATTTAAATACAAGTGTAATGTCAAATATATATTGATAACTATAAAGCACAGATAATATGTAATGGCACAATAATAATATTTTTGTCCGCTGACGCTGTTACTTGAGCAAATATTTGGCTCGAGGTCGCTTCAGTCCTACTGTACTTGCTTGTTGATACACGCTATTGATCTGATGTTTTTTGTATGGTAAAGAGGATAGCAAACAAACAGACGACCGACCCACGTGATGGTAAGTGGTTGCCATCAGCTACAGACATTTGTTGGCTGCCATGAAGAGTCTTTTAATTTTAATATTAAACATTTCGTGAGTATCTATTCAAAATACCCAGAATTGAATAGTCATACCGATTAGGGAAGTGTTTGCAGCAGTGAACTTGTAAAGGTTGATGGATGAATTGGTAAATATGTATATAACTGATGACATTACGTTTCTACTGGTTCTACTCATGTCCGTTTTTTCCTAAAACCTCAACTAGTTTTAGCGACATAAACGTGACTTCGTTACGATTGGCGGGCAACCATCAGGAAAGCTCTCGGATAGATCTGAAACTAGACGGGCTCTAAGGAAAAACAAAAGTAATTTGTGCCGGTAAATAAATGAATCTAATCTTTTAATACTACCTTTGAAGAATTCTATGTTAGCGTATCCCAAGTTTCAGAAGTTCTATTATTATTTCAGAACTTGTATGCCTTACCTTTTTAATTCTTAAAAGAGACCCGTGTCCAACAGAAGAACGATTATGTTAATCTTGGTCATAATGGTGATAATATATGTTTGGGCACCGAACCGAACCGATAATGCTTCCGTAATTGGCGATCTTTTTAGCGGCCCTAATGGCAGTCCTTCATCAGTTGAGACACACTTATAGTGAATACTACTATAAAGCTTTCTACGTATCCGCTCATTCCAAAAAAAACCAGATCCATGTAGCCTTTAGGAATTACCTTCCACCTCAAGCAACTTACAAGAGAGCACGTCCGAGAGAAGGAACCTCGAGAGTGTTATGAAATAAGATAATAAGCCCAAATTGAGTCTTCATATACGTAACCGCAAGGTGGGTAGCTACGTGTTCCGAATACGGACCGGCTAGGGTTGCCGGTTCGGGTTTTATTGAGTTTAATGGCCACCTTCGAAAAGGATATACAATATTTGTCAGTATATTTCGTTGGAGAACCGGAGAAAAGCTACTGAATCGTGTTTCAGAACAGTGGTTGTTTGGGTAAGAATTCACTTCGGCAGAGTTGCTTTTAATATTTGATTTTAGGTTTTATTGAACTGGTCTTAGAATGAAAGAATAGGGTTGGCAGTTTCATAGATTTATTCCTACTTTATGGCGGAGTGAACGCATGGCGTGGTTTATAAATGTTTGTCAATGTCAATTAGGGATACTGTTACATCCATAAACATTTCATAACGCAGAATTAAAAACTAGAGTATATACGAGTATTAAATTGTAGTTAAAGTTTTTAATACATAGCAAATTTTCAGTTAATCAAAGAAGCCGATCGGGGACGAATTATTATTATATTTATCGTTATCACGTTGGAGTTTGAACAGAAAAGTCTTTAGATAATAATACAAAGGTTATACCAATAACACGTGAATGAAAAAGTCGGACGTCATCAGAATTTGTGGATTATTTTTTTTAATTTTCAAAATAGTTGGAACAGTGATGGTGGAGATGTATTTGGAATCCACAACAACAAGATTAACAATCGGCGAAAATGGTAAAAGTGAAAAATGTGTCTCATGCATCATTAACAATAATTTTGTCGGTCTTGTTGCCCTAAGAGCGATACATCTAATTTAAATTTTCAAAATCCTCTTAACTTCGTAATGCAACAGTGGCATCCCTAGCTTCGGTAAAGTTCCCCAGCAATAGTTTGATTATTAGAAGCAGTTTTCTTGCTCAGACATTGTAGCTGAGTTACAGCGAGTAAAGGGGAGCGGAAACGCTTACAAAGACCCGCGGTACAGTAAATTTCATCGCTTTTATGAAGAGATTTAGCTTTTGGTTGAAGTACGCAAAGAAATTTAAAGCGAGCCAAATGAGATTTAGCTTACTTACGTTCTAGTGAGTTATGCTTGAGGTGCGGGCCGTTGGGTTCTTTATTTATTTCATTCTACTTGTGATTTCATGCACGTTCATTCATGAAGTGTTCTGAGTGGCCTGTAATATTTTTCAGGATTCATATTTAGTTTTATTAAAAATCTTGTCTCCTGTAGTAAGAAGAAAATCTATACATGTCGACTGGTTGACTCACTTTTGGATTCATGACGTCAACATTTTGTAAAAAAAACAATAAAAGGTAGTTTTATTTGATAGTATAAAAGGCTTAAATTGTTATTTAAAAATGAATAGAAAAATATTTTTTAGTTAATATAAAACCGCGATAATTGTATGTTATAGTCGAAAGAATTCCTTTCAGCATGGAAGTATCTAGTTAGAGGCCCGCAAACTACGCTTCGTGCTCCAGTGAGCTGCATTTCAATCCTGTTTAAATTGTTCCGTCCATACCGCTACCCGCTGGCATATTTCTGGGGTAGATTAAGTAGAAACATATATGTACAAGATGATATATACATATAACTAACACGTTTAATAAATATAGACGTATTTGGCACTCGGTGCTCTTTGTCCAACCCTTAAGAGACCTGTCGTGAAGTTGTAATAATAACCTGTACATCAATTTTATCACCACTTATTATTCCATTGTTGACCATGGCCCTAAGAATAAAAAGGCTTAGGTCACAGTGTAGCATGCTAGATGGCTACACACGTTAAATTCTACTAAGGTATGTGAAGTCTGCCAACTTGCACTAAATCAGCGTGGTAAACTATGACCTTAACCCACCTTATTCTGACAGGAGAACCGTTTCCAATAGTGAAACGGGAACGGGGTTGACGAGTGCAAAATAAAAAAGAAATCGATAGAAACTCTCGAGGCAGAAGGGAGGCGAGTTGACGGCGTGCAAAGCGAGCGCTACGCTCGAGCGGGCGGGGATTCAATCTCGCTTAAATTGTTCCGTCCGTAGCTCCGACGGAATACGGCCTCACATCTCTAGTGTCTTTGAGAAAGATGACACAGTAGAGAGCTTACTGGTTATATCGAGGATAAGATGAAATTACAAACGGAACTTGGAATATTTTTCTAAATTGCTGTCGTACGTGTGCGTTATGGGTACATGGTTATGTTTTCTAAAGCTGAGATGACAGAGACAGTTATAAGAGAAATACACACGTTATATAATAAAATTGTGTGTTGTTTTCAATAGAGATTAATCAAATTAATCGTTACTTAATATTCTTAATATTTGGTTACAGCAAAGAATTATGTTACATAAACAATCTTAAGACGTAAGGTAATCCAGCAGTGAAAGAAAGCTGTCATAAGTATCAAGAATGAAATCATAAGTAAATACAGCTGTATATATTTATTTGTCATTGCATATACTTAACTAATTTTGTCTATGTACTCGAAAATGTAGGTAAGGATTTCGTTTGTAAAAAAGATCTGTCTGGCAGGGTTTTAGGACATGCACCCAGACACGGGATTCTATCAGAAATATGCCTATATACGTTTTTAATACACTTAACACAG
>DWFV01001573.1:0-10984 GCA_018246775.1 Parelbella machaon machaon | reverse complement strand
TGAGCTCACAACTAATTTGTCGTGGCGGGGAAGAAGAAATATATCTGAACGGGGGCAGTGGCGGCAGTTAATAAATCATAATGATGTTTCTGGGTCAATTGGTTTCGGTGTTCCTCCATCGACGGGTTCGCGCGTTCTTTTTTCAAACTGGAGCTCCGAACTAATTGGCGGGAGAGTCGCTCGCACACTTTCACTCTGAACTATCGCGTATTGTCACTTCCAAATGAGCGTCACAAAGCGTTCCGTCTACGAATAATCGGCGTCTCGAACAATTGGAAAATACGAAATGTGTCTACCGTCTGAATGATATGCCATTGTTGGTACATAATCCGATTTGAATTTTGTTCCTTACTTTATGATCCATTAATTAATATTGACGCTTATGAGATTTGCATAACGGATTCATTTGTAAAAAACTCCCAATGTAGGTATTTCAATTTGTTATTAAATAAACTAAATGTACAGTAGATATGCATACACCCAATAACAGAACAAATATTGTGCCCAGCATAAGAATATTTGTCTTGTGTGGGAATGGACGGCATGGCCGAGGTAATACCCTAGCGTTTAGTAGTCAGGTTCACTAATCATATGAATATCAAACCAGTCAATATAGCTTATATTTATGTTTTATTTCTGTGGACATTCGACAAATTATGGATATTAATTCAATAGCGGACGTGTAAACAAAATATGGCTTACCTATTCGAATGGTGTCGGGCAGAGCCGAGAGCTGACCCACAAACAAGATAAGGAACACCGCATTCGACCCGCCCATCCTGGAACAAACGAGAACAAATGCATCACCACCTCCAAACCTTACATATAATAACGGGACGTGTTTTGTATTGAAAAAAAAAACGTTAAAGGTCTATAATATAGTTATGTAGTTGTATAATTACAGTTATACAGATCTTATTAATTTTTTAATATAACTATAGCCGTTTATTAAAATGATAATTAGATATTTGTACTTGTCTTAGCTCGATTGTATTTCTGGGGACCGGAACTTTCGTATGAAATTGAATCATTGGTAACCTCGTAAGTTTTAAATTAAAAATTTGTCTATAGATGATATGATTTTTCTGTAGATAGATCACTCCATTATATACATCACTTAAGAAGTATCACAATGTGTAGATATAATTACTGTAAGCGATTGCCTATGGCGACAGTAAGCCTAGTGTCGCTACATTACGACATACATACATTTTTCAGAGTAGATAGGAGAAGAAGAAAAGAGAAAAGTCTTGAAAAGTCTGTAAGTCCTCTGTTAAAAAACTATTGACATAAAGCCGCACTATTTTCTGTCGTACAATTAAATATTGAACACACACAAAAATATTATCGAAAATAACTAGCGACTACCCGCTTAAAATAAATATTATAACTAGCGACTACCCGCAACTACGATTGTGTTTTTAAAGTAAAAAGATGCTTTATGCACTATATTTTTTCTTAGTGTTCAAATTATATTAGCAATCAATTAACATAATGAAATAATTTAGTTTTATCTATAAAAATCTTTTAGCACAATAACGTTTATTTATCTTATCTAAATCATTTTTAATTTTATATATGTATTTCGTTAAGTAGGTACTAAAGTTAAGATTTTCCTTGTTATTACTGATATCTTTCGTTAATTAAACTTACTTTAAGTTAATCCATGTTATTAGAAATATCGTTATACTAAACGGTTTTCAAATGTAAAAAAGGGCATAGACAGTTTTAAAAAATATTTCATTTTAGTAATTTTCTAAATTTTAGTAATTTTAGTAATTTTTTTCTAAAATGGTTAGTCCTATATTGATTAATATTTCTTGTTCATATTTTTTAAAATTATTATCTCCGTTATAAAAGTTTTGATTTTAATTAAAATGAAAAAAATCCTTATTTCTAAAAATTCTAATAGTTGCATTAAAATAAAACATAGTTTTTTAAAGAAAATTAAATAAGGACTGTATAAAAGTCAAATAACAACAACTTAAAGATGTTTTTTATATTTAATTTACGATCTTTTTACCACTAATATATAAGACATTGGATTTTAAAATAATTTGTAACCAAATTAACGGACAATATTTTTGTTTTAACCTAACTTAACCTATGCTACTTCTTCAGTGTATATAAGGACAGTGATCAGATGCAGCGGGTAAAATAAAAAAGTGAGGGCAATGAGAAACTAGGATATAAAGCATCAATTGGAAAATTGAGGTAGACAGACGAACTCGGGCTGTTTACAAACAAAACATAGATTAAGATTTTAACTATACCTACGTATTTACAAATATTGAGAGTGAACTTAGGGAAAATATTTTGATGCTTAGTTATATGAGCCAACAGAAGCATACCCTTCGTAGGCTATTTATAGAAATAGTAAGGCAACATTTATTCTACGACTACAAGCGGTTGAAATAAATTTTTATTTTGTAAAACATAACAGTGAAGATAAAAAAAACTCGACTAAGTTAGTTCCTGAAAAATTCTGATTTCATGAAAGGCACTCTCATTAAAATCTATTTAGTCCTTTTTAAAATATCCTGGCTCAAATAGATATACAGAGAAAAAATTGCGAACGCGTGTTTTAGTTTTCGCAAAGTGCAAGTAATGATATGCTCAAAAAACATTTTGTGAAATTGCACACAGACACTTCAATTTTATTGAAGAATATTGTTGCGATCGTTTCAGCCAGGTGTTGCCCAACTTTCAATTTATTCTAACCAGAAAAATACTCATAATGTTATGATACATTGTCATTATATGATTTGTGCAAAAAAGGATTCGTATTTGAAGCATACAAGGCAACCCACTGAGCAATATTTAAGTCACAACTACACGCTAGACCTAATATTCACTTCTAATTGGTCGATAGCAAACAATGTTCTTATTTTGAATTTATATATAATTTCTCACTGGTTTTTAGTGATGGCAATTACGAATTTTGATTTGTATTAAAGGTACGAATTTTACTGGAAATGGAAGGGTTTGAAAACATTACGCTATCGAAGAAGAATTGAACTTGAATTGTTTTCGTAATGATAACAATGTCTCAATACCGATAGAAATCGCAGATTGCTGCCATTGAAGATAATCGCCTTATTCATACCATCGAATAGAAGATCATTGATCAGGTTTAAACGCCGCGTAACACTTGATTGCGGCGTGGGCGGCGGAACTTCCCACTCAATTAATTTATATGCCAGAAGGCATTTCGTCAGGCGGCTCTCTCATTACTGACCTTTAACTTAATTACTGCCAGATGTTGTTTGGGCGAATAATAAATGTCAGGTTATGATTACTAATATATTATATCGTTTGTGTAAAGACAGCGATGAATGTAGAAAAACCATATGAGTTCCGTGGGGATAAGAATATTTGGTGCCCGGTGCCCTCTGCCTGCCCCAAAAGGGAACTGGTGTGATGATATAGTAATAGTAATGTATTATGGAAGTAACTTGTTGCCTCGTTGGTGGAGTAGTTGCAAGTACGTCTGTTGAACGAGAGGTTCTCAGTTCGATCCCCGAGTTGGGCAGTTTTTTCTAACTTGATATTCATAGTAAGTAGTAATATGGACTGCGGTTCTATGACCAACATATGGCAATGGGCTCATGCTTTTCCATGTTGGGATATATAACGTCACGGGTGAACCAAAGGGGTGTAGAACAATCTTTTGCTTACATCAACGGTAAATACGGGCGTGATATTTTTAATTTAAAGTTAAACCTTTATATAATATTGTTTTATACTGAATTAAATATTGTACAAGTACATATACGCGTAATTGTCTTTATGTATCATCATCATCGTTATCAGCCTACTTCCGTCCACTGCTGGACATAGGCTGTATGTCTTTTTGCATATGTGTATATAATTAGCTGTGTGGTGCTACTTGGTTTTTAAAGCCTGATTTGTATGATATACAAACCTGTACATAAGTATCTGATAAAATCGGATTACGCTTAATCTGTATATAATCGGACGAGGTCAGGAAATATTACTTTGTATGTTCTAATGATAACCTTTTTAGGTTCTTTAAGAATTAAACGGTTTCTACTGGAACCTTTTATAAAAATAGTATATAGTTTATAACCCTTAATACGTTGTCAGTGGTCAAATAGACTCCAAGTCAAAATAATCAATCTAGCGCGACTAATTTTTAGTATATAAAAAGTGGTACTTAAACGTGCATTGACCTTCAACCATTGGCAATAAGGCGCACGATGTCAGGAATCAATCATGCCAACACTAGGCCCTCGCTCTTTGATCTCGCCAAACAACCAATTTCACACAATTCATTGCTTCTAAGCAATTGAAGGGAAGGACAATACATATATCGAGGACAATATGTTATACGCTATAGGCTCAATTGTTCCTCGATTGGTAATGTAAATTACATAATTATATGTGGCTACAATTAACTCTGCTACAATAGTTCGTGATTAATGTTTTGTATTGAATGTTTAGCAACGATAAACAGTCCATTTGCTTAAGAAACCGTTGCAATGGTTTATGAAGTAAATACAATGTAACATTTGTGTCAAAATTATTTACAACTAAATACTTACGTGGCCGACGCTTCAAGCCGTGCAGCAATGACGTTCCATTAGCCGTGAAGCGACAGGCATCCCTCCGACGGCTACAGTACAATAGCTATGAATACATTAACATACGTACACGGCATAAACACTACTCACAAACACCGATCACACGTTTAATTAAGGGAATATTCGTTGAAAGGACCGCGGCGGTATCGTCTCGTAGCATACGGTTTGTCCACGGCATCGAGCGACGGGCTCGTTAGCACATAGGATTAGCTCGATTTGGTTGATTTGATCGAGAAGGTATCGATTTACAATCGAGTGGAGTACACGCGAGACTGCAGGCCGGAGCGACAGCGGCCGCCCGCGCGGGAGGCGTCGGCGAGCTGGCGGCCACGGGCCCCGAGCGCACGGGCCTCGCCGCGCATGCGCCGCGCAGCCTGCCGAGCGCCCATCATCCACCCAAACATTCGCTAATTAATTAATTACTAACACATTTAAATTCCCTAGTCCACTAGAAAAACCTTAATGAAATACGTACATTATTAAATCATTAACGACACAGAAAGAAACAACATTTACATCTCGTTATAAGTAGGTAAATGATGTAACTAATTATTACAAACCTTAATTTCGTATTACAAATGAACGAGTTTTTAAAAATCTTAAAAGAAATGCAATTAAATGCTTATATTAGTGTATAGTGGAATAGAAGTAAGTAAAACATTACAGCGGGGAGGTAGTGCCTACCCCGCCCGACTACGCATCCGTCCGTTGAACTCGCGTCGCGCATTCGCGTCGTCGACGCAAATTGTCTTTTCATTATTCATGCCACGATTATTTCGTCCTTTGACATACCACAATAAAAGTTTGTGCATAAAAATGAGGGATTGCATTCCTAATCAAAGGTTACCAGAGCGAAGTCCGCCCTTTCAGCAGCAAGAGGACAAACAAACGGAAATAAATACAAGCTTTTTGGCGCATTTATTTGACATGTTGTCCTATTAACAAAATGGATTGTGTGACATATCACGCGTGCACTGCGTTTGTTTTGAGTGGAATTTTCGAATTAACTGTTTGAATCAATGTAATAGATTACTTTTTTCCATTTTATTCCAATGTTATGCGTTTTATTGAAGTGAGAAGAAAAAAGTGAATTGGGACAAATACTACACAACAGACGGAATGTTTTGCGTTTGACGTTTTGACGGTTTTGAATTTAAAAAGCTTCGTACAAAAACACCGTTATTCGGTATTTGGACCTGTTCCAATTTGGAAATAAAAGCGAAAGACTTGTGTCGATTGCCGATTTTGAAGGCCCGTCTTTGTGTACCTGTCTATTACAGAACGATTTGCGATTCTTTGACGATAAAATTGAGCACCTTTTTCAATTACTGTAATTGTTTCTAAGCCGTGTTAAAAAGAGATTCTTGTATTTTATTCTTAAATGAAATCTTACGAAAATGTTCTAAAACAACCATTATTACTATTATATCAAATTATCAAGTCTCTTAAGAGGCAAACAGAGAGCACCGAGTGCCAAATATCTCTATCTTTACAACTTGTTTCTTCCCCATTTAATTACCCTTTAAGTACAAGTCCACCCGCTTAGCAGACTTCTGACTTCCGCATCAGCCATAATCGTATTTATTTGGCAAAAATAGTTAAGTCTTAGTCTCTCGCGGGACCTAAATCCGTCAACGTTCGCATTGTATGACATTGGTATCTACTTTGTCATTCTTTCATGTATTTATTTCTACATATCCGAGGCATCGGAGCATACTCTCTAACGCAAAGTATCTTTGTTACTCCTGTGCTAAACATAATTACCATATAAATACTTCCCATCTTTGGACTGCCTCGTTGACCAAGTGGTTGCAAGCGCGATCGCTGACCGAGAGCTCCTTGGTTCAATCCCCGGTTTGGGTATTGCTGTTTTTTATATATTGAAATTTTTAGAGTAGCTCGGAGTCTGGATGTGTATCCAGTCTATGGCAATAGACTTACCACCTATTCCATGGTAGTACGTATAACGTAACTGGTGTAACGTGGGAGTTTTCTACGCTCTTCTACCTGTCCCTACGGGGAAACACAGACGTGATGTTATGTTATGTATCTTTAATATAAAAAAATATTTCTTTGTGAATACTTCTAATTTTTAACGGTAAGCTAATCTTTCGCGAGATTAAAACTTACTCTTCCCGTTCTCGGCTAACAAACACATAATCTCTTACCGGGCCCGGGCTGCGGGGAGAATGTTCAAGTTGTAGTACTCTTTCACACAATATCTGTACAGTATTAATAACTTTATTGCAGAATTAGCAACGTTTCTCTGTCGCTCCAAGTTGTTGCGGCGCTCTCAGATTAATTGCCGTCATTTATCCTGCGTTTAGAAGATGCGGAGTGCAAAAATTCAGTTTTAAACATTTTAGAGACAGGAACGTTTTGCCTTTTAAGTTTCTGAAATTTCGCAAGTCAGAGTGTGGTTTCTTTGCTGATTACTTGTAATAATTAGAATTTACTTTACGGTACTTGTATTGTTTACTTCTCGCTATGGGAAAAGAGCGAAAGAAAATCTACCGACAAAGGATCGCCCGTTTCACTTCCAGTCGCTAAACCGTAAGTCTAAAACCCTTTGTAGCAAAACCAGTCTTTCTGTTACAAAGTTCAAAAATAAATCAAGTGGGTCTAAAGTTTTAGGAGTGGTCCATCAATCGTGCTCTGGCTCTCTTCCAGCGGATAAAAATCAAATTGACCGCGACGGGTCTCAATAAAGTATAGCGTTATCTTTTTTTTTTTGGAAACATAGCAGTTTATTACAAATTATTTGATGTAGGGTAAGAAATTCTAACAATTGAATTCCAACATCATCGTATTGTTTGTTTAAATAAACAAAATATGAAAGTACAGGCATATAAGTAAAATTTGCAAGCATTCAAATGAAATAAGAATCTTTTAATTTCGTGCTATAAAACATTTCTCTTACCGCTCTCTTTCTCTCTTGTTGCTCTTTTCTGCTGCGAAGCGGTTGTAATAGCACTACTGGAGTTTCCTCAAAAATGTGAGCCCTGACGTAGTTGGCGTTAAACAATAGGAACTATTTAAGCTTAGTCCTAAGGATGATGATGTTCTTGCGTCAGGTTACATACCAATTGTCTAATAATTTCGTACGTAGGTACGAAGCGTACACATTCGCCATAAAGGTGGTTTCACACCAAGTTCAGTATTGTTCTATGGAAATTATTGGCATTGCGTAGAGCATTGTGTTACTGTAACATGAAGACGCATGTATGTATTTGTAATGTATACATCGAGAGCGGACCGGAATAATAGTGGAAATCCTACCCAAGCTCTCCGCTGGGACGCCTCTGTGCGACGTTCAATTCCTTGTTGTCGGTATACTTATATTTATGGCTCATATCTTTAGTAGCCTATCGAAAGAAATAAAGCCGTATTACATATACGAAATTGCACATTTGAATATCTATTAGACGCTTGTAGTTATTCGAAGAAGTATGTAAAACATAAGAAAGAATGGAACTCCCTGTCGGCGTTTATATTTCCGGATTCGTAAAACTCGGAATTGTTCAAGACAAGAGTCAATAAGCACGTCCAAAGCAAACGTGCTAAATCTGGCTTTTCATGAGGGAAGATTTTAGTCACATGCAAGTCAATGGTTATAAAAAATATTTATAGGTACTTGTTTGCATGTACGTACCACTGTATAAATGCGTTAACCACAGCAACAAATTTAAAGTACAGAGAAAGAAGAGTTACGTTAACTGAAAAAGAAAAGTTACGTTATTATATGTAATTAATACACGTTTTTACAAATTTTGTGATAATATCTCCGATAAGAAAAGTCCTACAATTACGTTTCAAATAGAATAATAGCAGAAATAACTTAATAGTTTGGGTTTCCATCTCTCACTCGGGGTTGAACCCCATGAGACCTCTGACTACATTACGTTAAAGTAATATCTATGAAATATTCGCACTTTGCCAGACGAGCCCGAGTTTAAGAGCCCTAATTTTAAGAGGAAAGCTACATTTAACAGCAGAAGGAAGCGGCGTTTGCAATTTGATTAATTTCCTATAAGTCTTCTAAATAAGGAAACTATTTTGCATATCAATAATTAATTCTTTCAGTGTGAGATTTCCATTACTGTGAAAATAATACACGATGTTGTTAAGAAAAAAGGTCTAAGAAAATTAAAAATGGGAACTGTATGTCTTTCCTCAAAGTTCAAACTAAGTACATATCAGATTCGGATCAGTCTTACAAGTACATATAATAGACAAACATATTTGCATTTGTACTTATGTGTAATGATACGCATGTATGTAGACAGAAATACAATCTACGCAAGTAATATTTAAAAAAAAAGAACATTTTTAGTATTATTTGTGATAAATACTTATAAGCAGATGAGTTGACATGTAGTTATTAAGTTTGACGGCTGTTTTCAGATATAGTTGGCAAAACAGCTGTGTTTGTTCTGAATAACAATGAAACTCGCACGTCGTGGTTTTGCTTTGGAAAATATATTCTCAAAGCGTGCGTAAGTTAAATATGCCAAGTTATTGGGGAATGTAGAGTTCGATTATGGAGTTTACTTTCGCAAAATATTCTCATTATGGCAAAGGTTATGTTTGTAGATATCTTAATTAAAACAGACTGTGCGTCTTGCAATAACATATCTGTACCAATTATAAAGCCGTAACCAGGATAAAGTCCTTAATTGATTTTTCTTAAATAGCAATCATTACATGTTACGTAGATACATGGTACAGATTTAAAATAACAGTTTGTTCGCTCGTTGCGTAAAAGTTCGTGAACCGATTGGAATAAATTTTTTAAATTTTAATACTTACGAGAGCGCGACGAAATCCATGCGTAATTACTAGTTTATCATATTACCCTACACGATGTTGAGAAAAAACAGTTAACACATTATAAATGGATACATTCAATTCCGGCTTCGCGCCGACAGTTTTAATTTAATCCTGTCCCCAGTGAAGAAAGTCTAAGTCCCCGTAGAGCAGTAAACAGGACAGAAACCAGAAGCGAGAGTCGAGCAGTCTCAATTGTCGGTGTAACGAGCTCGCGACATTGTTTCAAAGCGAATGACTACGTCTCGTTCTTAAATTTCACTGCGCTTTCTTATTTTCTCGAGCACTACTTGCCTTTTCTTCAAATATAAATTGAGTATTAAGTAGAATAAGTGTGACTCCGCACAAACGAAGTAACGTCGCCGCGGGGAAATGTTGTCATTATTTGTGAGCTAACACGCTACTTCATTTAATTTTACACATCTTTTTCTTACTACTATTGAGATTTTTTGCGTTAACTATCTTAACTTTCACATTGAAATATTCTTGAAACTAGATTATGTTAGCAATGTACGGAAGCATTTTCATAAAATAAATTATGTACGAGTATAATGTACATAGCAATTATCAAATTTATTGTTAAAAACTAGCAGTCGGTTAGGTTTATGTGAGTAGGTACTAGACACGTAGTACTGTGGCGCCATTAAAATGTGGTTACTAGCTTACAGTGGCGTCGCTTCATATTATGTCTCTGCAGTGCATATTTCGTCTATCTGCACACATATAGGGGGAGGTCCCCGAGTACCGGACACTTAAGGATTAATAAAAATTTAAAAAAAACTTTAATAGAGCATTTTGTTTATTTAGGTCTAAAGAAATCTCAACCATATATGTAATCATCACAGATATGTAACCAGTCTCAAATATTAGTTTAAATGTAGTAGTTTCTAAGGAAAAAGTTATATAGTAAAACTAATATTATAAAAAAGGTCCCCTAACATCGGACACTTGTTTTTTCCTTCATTAATTAACTTAAACATTATTTTAACAAGAAATTCTTCAGGATATCAATAACAATTTAACAAAACAACCATGAACTAAAAAAAATAATAAATCTTAATAAACTTTGGTCATAGTCAGGAACGTTTGCTATAATCACAAAATTTTAATCACACAACCTACAAAAATCACAAATGTAAGTAAGTGAGCCTTCTTCAACATCAGCGCACGCTTCATGAGCCCACTGATGACAAGCTTGACAGCAAATCCAGTCTTCATCATTATCTTCTTGACAGATCAAACAAATGGTTGCATTCTCAGTCACTGAAGTTGATAACGTCGATGTTGCAGGAGTCGGTGTTGCTGTAGGTTTCTTAGACTTTTTAATTTTGGACCGATCGTTAGTTTCTTGGCCTTTAAGTTGTTGCATCTTAACCACGACAGGCTTAGCCTTTGTTGCTTTATTTTCAGCGAGCGCATTTTATAGGGGGAAGATGTCAAGACTACACTTTTCTCTGCTTTTCGTCGACGACACACGGCTCGCTTTGCTGCAGCGTTTGGAACTGGTGATAGCTGCTGAATCACAGTAATAATGGATTTGCTTGTCGACGGTA
>DWFV01001572.1:0-10986 GCA_018246775.1 Parelbella machaon machaon | reverse complement strand
GTTAATGCGAAGTTAACACCTAATGATTTAGACTTCAATCGAAGCCTAGCACGTGCCTCTACCTTTACAAAATTATTTTTTCTTTTTAAAATTATTCATAACTTGCTGTAAATATGAAAAAAAAAACACTGTGAAGAATCTACAAACAATAGAGTTCAGCGTCATACTCTCTAAGTTGTGTGAAGCCTTTCAACCCGCACTTAACAAGATTGGTTGTAACGTCTCTCATTCTCAAAGGAAATCCGTGTTTAATAGTGGAGAGACATGCGTTAATGATCAGAACATCCAAAAATTATTTTTATTTATTACAGCCAATCATATGTCCGATTTTACAGAAGATATCAGGGATTGCGCAAAACAGAAAAAGAAATGAAGGTCGCCGGTCCAAAACATTAGTAATTGAATTATATGCAGTACATTATCGAACATGTTGCAACGACATGCGATGCCAAGAGATCGGAGCCAAAAGGTCGGTCATGGTGTTTGAGCCGTTGGGAAACTCGGATTACGAGTAAGTTCAGAGGCCGTAAAATGACTGCAGACGAAATCATATCGAAACTACGAAGAACATTTCAAAAAACAATTCACGAATTAGATGATACGCTGTGTTGCACAATTCTTTTTCGACAGCGAAGTGATAAAAAAGCACATCGGAATTTTTATCACATTATTATTATTACGTAACATGCCTGTAATCTCCGAAGGGGTAGGCAGAGGAGTAGTACACTACCACGTTTCACCAGCTACGTTTACGTCCCATGGAATAGATGATGAGTCTATTGCCATACATCGGGCACAGATCCAGACTAGGAGTCACTACTAGAAATTCTATAACTTAGAAAAATCCAATAGTTCCCGACCCGGAATTTGAACCCAGGACCTCCCGATCGGCAGTCGCGGTTGCAAACACTCGACCAACGAGGCAGTTATTATTATTATTATCTTATAACAAATTCTAGATAAATATCCGCAAGCGATATATAGGCTGGTAGATATTTATATACAACTCTTTCATGTTTCATATAGAAGGTATCCATAAAATATAATATGTATATAGCTATGTACAACATGGTAGACTACTTCGGTCCCTTGAAAAAGGTCCTGATACTATTATTATTTTTATATTATATGTAGGTATTACCATCAGATACGGACTTCTAACTAGACTGATTTCCTATCATAAAATAATTAGCCCAAAATACATTTGCACCGCTATAAAGCAGGCTACTACTAATCTACGGGTCGAATAAAAAACACAGACAGATTTAGTAGTTTTCGTATTTATAATGCGTATTTGCTGAAGACAACCATTTATTACCTGAAACACCAAAATGCGAAACCGACTAAATTCATTATTTCGATTCCATTTCCGAGACTCCAACCGTCTACCCTCAGCTCGAAAATCGACATGGCGTTAAATAAACCGGAAGAGATACACATATAAATAAAACGCAAGTTCTTAAGCCTAGTTGTTTCATACTAATAATATATGTACGAACATCGTGACCGATTAGCGACTATATTTCATAGACTCCTTGTCTCTGACGGCGTCTTATAATTGCTACCGCTTAATGTCTTCGTGTCAGTTCTGATTAGACTCGTCGTTTATTGAATAAAAATTATAATTGTTACAATATAAACGTATACAATATGGGTAATTACTGTCATAGCCGTTTCATAAATGTTAGAAGATTTTTCGGAAACATGGAAATAGTACAATTCTTTTCCAATGTTTCACAAGTCAGAGGAACCTGTGTCTGAACTATCTTTATCTGTTTGACTCATACTTCTATCGTCAACGATCCAAGGATCACAAACGGTATTTAGTCTTAATTTATTTTTAATGAGAAATAAATCACTTTATGTGCTGAATCTAAGGGCATTCTGAAAACAAAATATATAAAAACCAATTAGAACACTAAATCTACACTGTCACTACTAGACGGTCCACTGGTTTTAAAATACTAAGTATTCCAAAAATTACCCACTGGTACTAATCACATCTAACTGGAACGTTTCCTATAGAACCACATGTACACTATCAAGCAACTAACAAAACACAGATGAAAACTTCATAATTATCTATAGGGAAGTCGCTTAGCCCAATTGTCTCCTAATGTACCTACTCACCTCACCATTTATCTGATAAAACTGATAGAACTCTTTACCCGAGTCTCATCAATTACCAGAGAACAGTATAGAGAAGGGTAGACGAAGGCAACCATGTATATAAAATCTAATTGTTCAAACGATTATCGTTCGGACAATTAGATTTTACATAGATGCATACATAAAAAAGCCTTGACTGTTTCTCAACACGGACAGTGGAATGCTAATAATAAATCTCGTCCTCGATCTTCTCATTTCAGCTTACTTGCGTCAATGAGACTTTAGAATGCTCTGTCATATTTTCAGATCTTTCGAGTTCGAGTTGAAGATGTACAAGGTTATCGTTGCAACAGTTTAACTCGCATGCCTCATCGCAAGCGATGTTCGATAAGCGACAAACTAACTCCTTAAAGAAATAAAATTACACATCTGTATGTAAACATCTCTCTCGTGCTTATATATCAGGTACTCTTTCTTTTGATTTCGTTATTATTAATCGATTAATTGCTACTTGTCCAGCGGAACAGCGCTCATTACCCGTATCAGCATGTCTAATACCGAACAGTAACATGGTGCATATAATAGTCATGTTTATTTACGGCGTCAGATTCGCTAATTATCTTTGCGACAAGCATTATAATTTAGATCACTTAATCGATTAAATCAATCGATTAATCGAGTGACCGAATATTCTTAATTTAAATTAGGATTAAGAAGTTAAAGTCAGTAGTCAGTCGAGCGCTGTGGAACAAGTCCTGGTGATACATCGGCGGTGTCCATCGTCGACGACGGTCGCACGACCGTCAGCCGACACGAATTATATTCGAATTGGGAGCACATTCAAATTGCGGTAGAGCACGCGAACGGAAAACGTTCAACGGAAAACGTATTCGGCTAAACGCGGTTTCGTAACCCGCCCGTAATAAATCATGGCTACTAATTTGTTTTTAAAGGTTTTCTGCGATTATCTGTGTGTGTAATCGGGTATTGTGCGGGGACAATCGAGTGTGGCGCCGCGCCGCCATTGTGCGTCCGCAGACCTAGTTGGAGGTAGTCAAAGAAGCCGCTTCGCTCCGTAATTTGTCAACCGCGTAATGGTCGGTTTACATCGGAAGGTTTTCTTGACTGCAGCCGAGATTGCCTTATATTTCAGTACATAAAATTAACGATACTTGCGACGACTTATGTCTTATGATAAGACAAATTGCTTAGGGCACAAGATCGATTCAACGCAAATTTTTTGTTTTCAAAATTATTTCCTTACTAATCCACGTCAAAGTTCAAAAATTTGAAAATAATCATATTCCTTCCGAAGTTGGTACTTGTCAATAGTCCTTACTTTTTAATAACTAGCTCATAGCTGGGTACATTTTCATATCACCAGTATTTAAGGATCCGAAAACTCTCTTAGCGAATAAGAGCACATCGCTATGTAAACCGGCCATTACTTTCAGAAAAGAAACAAAAGTTGAAACCTTTAATGGCATCGGACGCGAGTGAATTAATCGGATTGTTACTCTACACTTAATTGGTCGGCTTTAACCGTTTAGCGCCACGAGCGGCGGTGGATTGTTTGGCAAATCGCACCACATATATTAACGTCCAGCTTTTAATATGGTAAAAGGCTATTCATGACCTTTTAGCAGCTCACTGTCCCTTTATTTCAGATTGTCCCTTTATATCATTTAAATGAGTCTTCGTCTAGAAGCTACTAATAAAAGACTTAATATGCACAAGGGTATTTTTACTCACATTTATGGAGATGCAGATCATAATTATTCTGGAACACTAATGCTTTCTACATTAGTGTTCCAGATTTCAGTAAATGAAAAAATAAATTAAATTGGAAGGAGACTTAACCTTGAATGAGCACCGGAAGTGTAATGAATAAGTTAATATATCGCAAGTTTTTAATTAAAAATCCGTCGAAAGTTACAATATTTTTTATTATTCATTCGTTTATTTATTTATTTTGTATCATTCTATATCTCTGAACAGGACTTTCTATAGCAATGTGCTCATAGATCACACTCGACCTTGTAATTACGAGGTTTCAATTAAAAAACTGGATCGAAATCAATCGGTTCATTTCCCGCGATGACCGTCACCACACTGAAACAATGTCTGTTTTATTTGCAATACCATTCACGGAATGAATCGATTCGTCTCGATTGTGACGCCTAATCGATACTATTTTGCACTAGCTCGTTTGCGTACACTCGTTCGACAGTTCATTTGTTACGAACGGTCAAATTGTGCATAGGATTTTGTTATTAAATGCGATTATTATTTTGCGGTATAAGGTCGAGAATCGGTTCTCACAGCTCACCGGATAATGATTGTCATTGTTTTATGGAGGTTATGAAAGTGTCCACCGACGCAACCGGGCGGTTGGCACACCGATTGACTTATTGGAGCATGGCGATGATTTTTATTCGCGTCACGAAGTCTACGCCACACACTGGCGTTGTTTACGCCCTGCGCTATTATGTATGTGCGTATCTTTGCTTGTTTATTAGCATCCAACGGTCTGGCATTTTGACAGATAGCGGGCCGATAGGTGCGGCGGTACGACGCTAATTTTAGCGCGGCCATTCAATTATTGTACAGATATACGTATTTATTGACGTGATATTTCGCAGAAATAGAATGTCATTGATAAGTCATCTCATTAGCGCTGTTGTATCCGTTTTTGTGTTAACATCCATTACAAGTTTGTTTCGCAACGGCTTGTCGGTTCATTTTATGTTGAAGTCCTTGCAGTGTCGTCGCAACGAACGTATGGGACCGTTTATTTTATTACCTGAAATACACATAAATTAACTCGAACTCGAATTTTATGAAGACTAGTCTAGATCGTGCAGTACCTACTTTTCAATACAAAACGTGAATTCTATAAACGTAACCGGATATTCGTTGTCAGAAGCGATGCGCGGCATCGGCTCACATTACACGAATAATCGATTGTATTCGAATGTCAGCCGCAATCAAAACATCGCTCGGCTCGTTCAGGTCAGCGCTTCCGACTGCAAACGCGGGATGACGCGAGAGCGTTCCTCACTACTTTATTTTTACAACTGTCAAAAGCCGACCGAAGCATAAGAAACTTTAATCGGCAAAAAATAAGGTCACTTTTTAATATGTAAGTGTATGGCAAAGTATAGATAAGTTTGTCGATATTATTCGATGTACAGTGCAGAGGTCAAGTTGGAAATGTTATCCGATGTTCTCACGCTTGCCGCATGTTCGAGCGTGATTGTTCGACGCTTGACCAGCAGTTTTGCGAACAATTTGACACTCTGCTGGTGAGAAATGGAGCCTTCTGACCTTGGACAAGATTGGCCTCGATAAGGTGTGGTCTACCCTTGTAGGCTTATGGCTAACAAGATGTTGTGAAATCGTCTGTAACCTGGCATTATATGTACTAACTGAAAGCGATTTACTTGTAAAGCATCTAAACATACCCTACATTATTCATTAACCTTAAATGACGTAGGCACCTACTTTTATTTGGATATAGTGATCAAGCACTCGGACAAGTCTAAATCCGATCGTGAATACAAAATTTTAAACTTACAAATATGTACGTTTAATAATATGTAAAGGTATATAAACTAAACTCCACTGCGAAACTATTCAAAAGCTAACTGTCATTCCAAGTAATCGTTAAAAACGTTATTAGGTAGGTACTATTTTTTCATTATGGTCTAAAATACAATGTCTGCTAATCTACTTTTCATAGGTCACGGTATAAGAGTTGTTGCATACTGCCTACGCGGTCTTGTTTTCTAAAATGAAATGTAGTCTAACAGCGAAATTGTTCAGCTCTGCGGTAGGTTTAGAATATAGAGGGCGCTATAAAGCGGGTCATAAGTTTTTATACCTCAGTTTACGAGGTCTTAATGGCGAGCCGGCAAATTCGCAGCCACTTTATGATGGATACTTTGTTACGTATGTTGGGCTACGGTGATTTGGAAATTTCTCGATTTTTCCTTTTTATCCCGTTATACTACCCCGTATCTTTCCTTTGACCTCAATAATTCTCATTCTTACGCTATCTGCTTTTCAGACTTATGATGGTAATTAAATGATCAATACACCAGACTTTTTAACTAAAATCCGTAAGGAAGCAAAGCATTTTAGTCTCACTGCGAGTAGTCCTTATCTGTTGTAAAATCTTTTGTCATAAAATGTAATTCAAAATTCGAATGTTTTTATTTCATTATAACATACTTTATTGCATTCTAAGAACTTAAACTATAGACTCATCTGAAATCGCTTATTTCAATAGTACAAGGATGTATTGTATTTTAAAAAAAAATCTTAATATATAAAAAACCACAAAGCCTCACTACAACTTACTTTTCATTTAAATAAAACGGAGGTTAGACTTTCAGTATTTACAATAGAATAAAACATTGAAATTAAATGTTAATAGTACATTAAACGTTTCATATATATATGTATATATACATATATATGTATGTAGTTCGATTATTCATTTATGTAACCATTAAATTCACGTATGTTTTATAAGGCGAGTGACCAGCGGAGATCTCGCCGCAGAAACTCATAAGAAGGACCTCGGAGAAATTCAGAACTAGTCGCGCTGTCCTGGAAAAATATACGTGAGCTAAGCCAAAGTTAAGCCCTCTGGCTCGGAAAAGCTGAAGAGACAAACTGGATGCGACAAGCGGAACCTAATGAGAGCCGAACCGAGACCTATGTCCAATAGTGGGCTGAAATTCACTGATGTTGTAGTATTGTGCTACGCCGGTCCATGGGTTCATCACGTTTGTAGTACCATTTCTTCGGCATTCTGCGTACAATCTAACTTGACCTAAGCAGTACATTACACCACTTCGTACACCCGCCCAGTCCGCAGACGTTATCGTGAGTAATAAATGTTATTGACTCTCGATTCATTTGACATTTCCTTTTTCATCGATACAACGATTTTATTTCAACAATGTCTATTTACAACCTTATTATTAACACGGTCCATTGTCGGCGAGCGAGCGAGCAAAAGATTATGAACTGTAGACATAATATTATATATGCACAACGGATATTAAAAATAGTAGTATCTTAAGACAACTCAGGTACTGATCTCGAACTAACCTTAAGACAGACAGCTGTAGATATATACATTCAATTCTAAGTAGATACTTGTATAGATCATTTCATACCCATCAACGCCATCTACGAATCAAAAGCACAACCACGGCTCAATAGTCAGAATCACTAATGAATGGCCGAACAGGCCTGTCTAATTCTATTGCGTTTAATTTCCCCCAGATTGCTTTATATCGTATAACAATCAAGATTTATTACATGATTAATATCGCCACTTGTTATTTGACAAAATTGTTCTCATATCACTTATAGCAATAGTCATAAACAAGCCTAAACACCGAAACGCACTAAGCTATACAAGCATACTTTTTAACTTTGATATTATTGTAATAATAATGTAACAACTAACAATGTAATAATTAATAATAACAAACGAGGGCCAGGCTAATTTGTCCAGCGGAAGGCTTAGTTCGTAGCTCGCTCGTCGTCGATGCGACAAGCCGGTTAGATACAAGTGTGCTAAACAAAAATTTATCGTTATACCATTAAACTCCATCTGCACTTTTATTGGCGATAAATAATAATGGTCTGTAAAGTTAAAAGCACACAGAGTGCATAAATCGTGGCGTTTTATCCGCGCGCACCGCGAACATAAAATCTTTGTAGTTACAAATAACTCGCTTAAACTATTTTAAGGGAATTAAATCACATTGTTTATGCGCACGACGCATGTAAAGCGAAATACATCGAAAAGCAAACTATGTAGTTTAGTATATTTTTTAGTAAAATACGAGTAGAATTATTCTAAACTGTAGACGACCTATTGGGCGCTGCGGACATTGTGTAATACGACCGCGCAATAGATTCAATTCCATTTCGGTAACGCATATAATAATTAATTAATTTAACGGGTTTTTGCGGTGCATAGATGTGTATATCCAGGACGAACAGGCCGCATTTCTCCAGCGGGGAGAATGATACTAACATTATTTATACATATATAGCAAACATCATTGATAAATAGCATAGTAGTTTCCCCATAATATGTGAAATTTAATATTAATTATATTTCCATCAACACTATTTATTTATTTAGTTTACTTTACTGGAAAGATCTATTAGCAAATCTTTTTATATTTAGTTATAATAAAACAAGAGTACGAAAGACATGGAGATATTTATCATGAACGGAACATTGCAGTAAATTAAATTACGTAAATAATTAAACGAGATTTGTAATTATAACAGAGTCCAGATGCAGATACGTGGACCCTGAAACTTTAACATCGTTATCATCAACAATTGAATTTGAATCCAAAGCCTCCGGAGCGCAACACTGATTTCTAAACCACTTGGCTATCACTGCTTATACATGTAACCACTAGACATACTTACAGTTGTTTTATCATTTACGACTTTACATACATTGATAGTGGAGCACGTAAATGAGCGGTCTAATATATGTACATACGTTAAGCGGTTTTCCGATAACACATTGATAGGATAAAGTTTCTAAACCACTATATTCAGAGTTTGATAGCGACCACAGTATCCGTATATGGCGTTATCAGCAACGTTTGCATTGTCTGACGGCATAAAATGCCTCGTAAACGGACACTAGAGCATAAAAGGGCTAAGTAATTTGTGAACGACTTGTGTCTTGTCGCGTCTGCAAAAGGACACCTAGGGGTAGGGTACGGTTGCCACAGAACCCCTGACGTTTACTGGTCCAGTGTCCATGTAGGACATAATATGTAGATATTAATTTGGAAACATTCCGTCAGGTTCCAGGGATACAAGCTCGCAATGTATTATTATTCAGCTGTTTTGCTTGGTAGTACATAAATACAATTAAACTTCGGCGGGTTCAGTACAGATATATGCATATTATTATTCAAAATGCAATCAATCTGTTAATAGTCCATGTACACCACGCGTCGTGGTTATGGGGTCCTAACAGTTACCTTGCCCTCTCTAATGACAACGTTACTTTAACTCATGTCTTATTTTAGTATTATATAATAAACCGAAATTGATCTCTACGACAAAGTTATTTCATCCTTAATTTTTAATAATTTACAAAATATAGTTATGACTTCCGAAATAGCATAAAAAACTGTTATGTCAGCAGGATTTTAAAATCCAATTTTTCTGTGTACACAAATATATATCACGTATCTTGCTACCGATTCGTAACGGATAGTATACAAGTACCATTATAATATATAGCAGGTGAGGCAATAAATCTACGATCCGACATACGTAAGGACGTTTGGGCGAATATAAAGTTAATAAAGATATTCTTATCATCGTTAACTCGTAAATTATACGGAGCTGTCTGTTGCAAACGCTTTTAAAATATATTAAATCAAAACAATTAAACATTATTATAGTACCGTCATGCCAAGTCCGGTACGAGATAGGCAGAGACCGAGTACCAAATCTGACGCGCTTTTTTGCAATTATCCCTTGATCCATGCACGCCGGTATCTGATGTATTTAGTCACTAATGAGCTTTGAGATATTTACTTGAATATGTATATATACTTTGAGATATTTACTTGAATATGTATATCTACTAGTCGAGCCATCTCGAAAATCCTGCATGAATTAAGCCGGTACATATATACATCTAAATCAGTTAGGAAAATGTTCCAAGCGCAAACGAGTTGCCCATTTTTATGACACCGATGCAGCAAACTGCTGGGCCAGTTTTATGGGACTTATAATTCATACTAAAAAAAACGTAAAAAAAAGTAACAACACGCCTGTAATCTCCGAAGGGGTAGGCAGAGGGGTGTAGTACGCCCCCACGTTTCACAAATGACGTTTAAGTCCCATGGAATAGGTGGTGAGCCTATTGCCATACACCGGGCATAGATCCATAATTCATACTAATTTAATAAATACAATATTTTTTAAGACAATTCCTAAAAGAATTTATAGAGCGGTAAAATTTATAAACATTAATATTCTGCCATCCGTAATAAAGCCGCGATTATCAAGTAGGCTACAAACATTTTTACCACCCAAAAATGTTTACCTCCGTAATTATATTTATAAAAATATCATGAGAATTTATTTACCCTAACAAGCATATCATGTGACTCTTTAAGGCAAAGATGAATAGTTTTTTCTTGGCATGCGTAATGCATCTTAGGACGCATCTTACTTTCTTACAAACAGCGACAAAATACCAGGTTATTATATAATTTAAATAAATATATGCTTTAATATTACCCAATATTATATTGTATACATTACTGTACATAATATACTCGCAAGCTATTAAATAATACAACAAATCTAACCATTTTACAAAACACGGTAGCAAACCCTAAGGCCATAAGCACGCGTCAGTTATAAAATCCATCATGACAATTAATTAAATTAACTTAACTACTCGAGAAGTAATCAAATTGTTTTGCTGGCATTATCCGTTAGCAACAAGACTATCCCCTAAATATCATTACTAATAACTCTTAATAATAAATGTATTTTGCGTTAGAAGTTGAGCAATGTTTCTTTCTGAGGCAGTACGGTTATTTATTGTTCTGCGCCGACTACAGAGGCGCGGCGCATCTTCACCGGCCATTAGGGTTGTCGATCTTTTAATATTTTCATTTTTTTCATTAGTTAAAGCATGTATCTTGACTGCCTCATTATTCGACTGGTTGCAAGCGCGATGCCGATCGGGAGGTTTTGGGTGCAAATCCTGGGTCGGGTACTATTAGATTTTTCTAATTTAGAATTTCTAGTAGTGACTCGGAGTCTGGATCTATGGCCGGCGTATGGCAATAG
>DWFV01001571.1:0-10987 GCA_018246775.1 Parelbella machaon machaon | reverse complement strand
AATTTTATACAACACTGAACTAAGAAATTTGTCCATATATAGTAATCTACATATTAATATGTGAAATATATAAATAACACAGTTATTATGTATCTTCCCCCTGTCTATGTGAGACATATAAGGCTGTTGTCAATTATTGTGCAGAGGAAAGATTTACAGACCAGTACTGCTTAACTAAAGAACCTTAATAATGTTGAATCTAATAGATTTAATAAATTACCAACAAGTTCCAATCTCTAGTGGACTATTAGTTAAAAGGATTCTTTTGAGATTGTTGCACAGTTCCATTAGCCCACCTTACAACAACTATTGCTCACAAAGTTACTATGCAATAGGCATGGGAAAATGTAGTATACTTTGATGAAGAATTCTTATTAATACTCAAAATGATAACATTGACATTGTTGATAAGTTGATGTTACTTTAACAGTTGGTGCTGTAGCTAATAGAACTCTATTGGTACATTAGTTAACTCTTTGTCGCACGGCTGGCGTAGCGCTGACCTAATCTACTTACATCCTTTGATAACAGCGTTATAAATTATGTATTTTGGGCGTACTTGCCGTACAAAGACGTGATAGGTACTTATTTCTCGCCGCCTCTCGCTTGGCACGTGTGTCCAAGCTTAGAATAATGAAAATGATTCTAATCAGTCCTAAAATACGCTAAAATGATGTCACGCGACTAGGTACAACCTACGCGCCTTATGTCACGATTAAACTTAGGGTCAGAGGACTAACAGCCACCGGACGACCTCCGCCACTACGTACCGTCTCTGAATCTATAATTTCGTAACAACACGCTTACCAAAACAATAATACGCGGCATACTTTCCTTTACGGATTGGGAGTGACACAACTCCGCATACCTATCCGCCCATCTCGCTCGCGCGTATATGGGAAACGTGAAAAGGAGCGTGACGAAGCGACCTGTCAAAACTTTACGAATTCACAAAAGTATTTTACAAGCATTCACAAAAACAAAACTATTGTAAAGTAACTTTTAAGAATGAAAGTGTTCGGCGTCACTTTAACTTACCGTGTTCAAGTAAACATAAATCCGAAACAGATGGCTGGGGGATGTTTTTTGCGAAAACAAAACACAAAACACACAAAACTTCCTTTTTTTAATAAAGTTATCACAATGTTTGCACTGAGGTGAACACAGCATGCACTGACACAGGACACTGCGAGTAACGCGACACTTGCACAATAATGTTTATTTACAATGATGACCACTCGACAAAACGCATATTGTACGAGACGTCTGTCGCAATCCAACGACTTGCAGCCATTTTGCTTGCTGTCGAATGAGTGAGAGACAATTATTTGATAAAGGCTACACCACACTCTCACAATCGAGAATTGTAGATAGTTTATAATGCTGTTTACAATATGTAATAAACAACATATAATACTTTGCATTATTTTTCATTAAATTAACTGTTGTAAATATGAAAATAATGATAGTATGGTTATGATTATTTTTCAAATTTGATTGCACGCAGCTTAACACATCTTGAACGCATCTTAACGTGCCTATCTAGTCAAAAAATCATTCGCGTTGCTGTGACAATATTATGCAAATTCCAATTTGGTTTTAAAATTTTAGGTAAAGATTAAAAAACAGCCTTATATTAAAATACTTCAGAAAATGTTATGTCAACATATGTTTACTATTTGCTTAATGATTGTGATGACGGTATACACGAATTTATTTAATTTTATTCTAATTCAATGTAATGGCTTAGACAGATTAGTTGGACACGTCCAACATTTTATTTATTAGTATATTCTTGATGTCCTTTTCTTGCTTTTTCTTTCTATATTGGTTATTATTTTTAACAATTGAATAAGTAATACAATTTCAGCTCCTTGAGAAAATTAAAATTAGTAACAGTATACCACTGGAACTAAATGAATGGCCAGAAGAAAACAATACTACTAGAGGTACAGTTTTTGGATACTATTATTTTGTATCATAATAATTGATCAAATACACAATATTGTAACACATAATGCACAAATTTAGTACCAAAATGTTAACAAGCAAGGCAATCTACTTACAAAAAGTATTTAAAAAATCGTTTCAACCCTAATCTCCCTCTCCCATGAATTCGAATATTTTATATATCTAATATAAAAAACGTATAAATATGTCATTCAAAATTAATTAACGTAAATACATCTAGTGTTACCAGATATTTGGTATTCATAACTAATGTAACTGAATTTTTTTTAAGTGAAACTCTTTGGCTCAAAACGAGAGCAACTCAGAACATTTTTTAGATATTTTCTAAACTTTTTTGTTTTTCCTTATTTTCTTAACCAAAAGAATATACTTTTTGTGTTTCGGGCGTGTTCGTCGAAGGCGCTACATGCCCACAAATCATTCAAAACTACTTGTTAACTAGCATTTGGCTATTCAATAAGTTTATTTGAATGAAATTGTCAGTTATATTCATTATACTTTTTCTCATTACAAAATTTCAACCAAAATATGATCTCGTGCTTACAACTCATCTGGTTCTTTTTCGTTCGTTTCCTTCCTATTCCGTATTTATTCTACAATAGTTTAACAAATATCTTACTTTACAGCGAATACTTTTTCGTTTGATATCGTCCATGTAGTAAGTGACGCTAGCAATGTGTTCGGAAAAGTGGTGGGTAATATGATTGGTAAGAAACGTCTACTTGGCTTGGATAATTGGTATTGGTGAAATAAAATTAATACTACCATAATATTGTTTTTTATTCGTAAACAGATGATTCTAGCATATTGGAAATGTTATTAGGAGTGTTTGTTTAAAAAAAAATACATTTTATTAGTAAATATTAAATATATACACATCATATATTTATGGAATATGGGTTGGATATCGAAAAAACATTTTTTCGACTAAGGATTTTTTATCTTTTTAAATACGAGTTGTCACTTGCAACTCCGTTCACGTGGATTACAATTTACGAGTCTTCCCTAATTATCTTTTTACAAACCTGGCCGCATTTTAAAAAAATGTTCAGTTAAAACTGACTCCTATTTTATATCTGAAGCCTAAATAAATGTGATCGTAGAGCTGATAAAAGTCATCATATAATTAGAGAACGGATACGGAACAATAAGTTGGTTGAATAGACGAGCATGTATGACGACTTTTATGAATGTAGAGGAAGCTAAAATAAACCTACCAAGACCGTAGCAAATAGAAATCCATAATCAGCGCCTCCCCCAATAGGAAATAGGTATGACAATATGTATGTGTTAGCAGGTACTTCGTGTCAGATTTGTACATTATATATGGTGATTTTAGACATTATCAAATGACAATTGGAATTCAGTGACAGTGACAGTGACAGTCTTTTTCAGCCTATAGATCATGGAGTTTGAAAAATACCGGCAGAAACTTAGTAATGTTTATATTCTAACAAGAGTGCAAAAATAAAAGTCACTGTGTTTTAGTTTTTTGAAATCTTTTAAATTGAACAATTTTTTATTCAACACATTTACAAAATCCCATTATAGCAAATAAGTTTCACAAACACGGATTTTTTTTGCATTTGAAACTCTTGAAAGTTTAGTTCCTGTATGTGTAATGTAAAAAAATTCTAGATTTATTTTAAAAGTAAAGAATTTATGTGATGTCTTAGATGCATCCAGTAGAAAACTATATAATATACTCATGTCCGTTGCCTACGCAGAGAAGTATAATGTTTTTCCCAATAGTAATGTATAGACCAACACACTTATATGTGTTCAAATGGTAGCGGGGCCAGCAGATTTTTTTTATTGCTAGATTATCTAAAACAACCAAATAAAAAAAAACGGATAAAATTGCCATCAAATTCAGTAACTTTTAGGATTTTGCAGAAATACGATATAGTATTTAAACCAATACATTACTGTCTGATTGTTTAAAATTCAATGAGTGAGTATATAATTATTAATTAACAAACGTAATTATCTATATGATAGTATTTAAGGGGGGATAATTGAAAAATCACAGTAGATGCTGCGAAGCTTACTAACAAATTACCATAGATAATAGATAGTAGCTATTTTCGGTTAATACCACACGCACTTATAAATGTGTCGGTCTATATTTCTATTTTACTGAGAGACTGCTCGTGTTTCCATTGTAGATAATAAAATTGATTTAATATCTAAACTGTCATTAAAGACATTGAGCATGACATTCGAAATAGACAACTGAAAAAATTTTCAACTTGCCTATGGTCTATGCCTGAAAGTTAGACGAGTAATTTATATTTGATTTATAGATATTCAAATTATTAAAATATGTGTAAAATGTATAAATTTTGTTAATTTTTATCTAGCGTACAGGTCGTTTCCTATTGTGATTTGAAAAGATTGAAAATATATTAGTTTAACATAGCATTCAATTTTAATAATTCGTCATTGTAACATGGCGCTCATATCAAATCGTCACATCGTGGGTGTGTAGTTGTTGAACGAAGATTTGTGAAAGCCCGCGTATAGTTTGATTGTATTCGAAAAAGTTATTAGAGTATGTTTTACGGAATTATTTAAATGTACAATATGGTAGATCAAGTAGAACTCAATATTCTAGTGTGTAATATATTAAACGCAAAGCGTTACAGCAATTGTAGGTTATGTTTAAAGGCTCTTAAGAGTCAATACATACGTTTAGACGATATGGTATGTTTGAACGCTACAACCGCGGAATACGTGACGCTATCGGAAATCCTTAAAAAGATTCTAGGAGAAGAGGTAAATGTGACGCAATAGTAAAATAAGTTAAATGGAATCTATAGGTATATTAAAATATACTGTATTGTTGTTTCAGATATGTGATGAACTACCTGGAATCGAAGCTTTTTGCACAAACTGTGTTGAAAACGCAATGCAAGCTATGTGTTTGTTAGAAGCATCCCGTCGTACTAATGAAATTCTCGATCAAGTTTTCAATAATCTCAATGGAACATTCAGTAATGACATAACCGTTAAGGAGGATCAGAAAATGTACATTGCTATCGAAGACCTAGAAACGAGTATAATTATAGTAAATGATGAATCTCAGAAAAAAGTGATTCCAGAAGACGACGAAGAATACGCATTTGAATGTGTAAAATGTTGTGATTATTTTGAAAACTTTTTAGAATTGAATGCTCACAATTTGACTGTTCATGGTACCTATACTTGTGATAAATGCTTCGACGTTTTTGCAACTGATTCAGAATTAAGAATACACACTGGACTCAATCATAAAATTGAGTGCACCGAGTGCTCACAGACTTATGACTCAGAAGAAAGTTTACGAAAGCATCATGACCGAGTCCATAATATCCATGTTTGCAAAGAATGTGGCAAATCATACCGAGGGTTAGATAAGTTACACTTGCATGAATCCAAACACACCAATAAGAACACATGTCCGAAATGTGGCAAGATGTACACAACAAAGGAATTCTTTGTTCGTCATGTCAAACTGTGCCTTGTGGACAAAATAGACCCACACCCAATAAGGAGTAATTATGAAAAGAACTACACTTGTGAGAAATGTGATAAGTCCTATAGCACACCAGGTGGACTGAGAGTACATATTAGATTCGCCCATGAGAATGCAAAGCCCCATGTCTGTAAGGAATGTGGAAAAAAATTCACAGCACCAAGCTACTTGAAAATCCATATGATAAAGCATACAGGTGAAAAGAATTTTAAATGTGATATATGCAACAGTAGGTTTGTTTCCAAAGAGGCCTTGCTGTACCACACAAGAAGACATACAGGAGAGAAGCCATACAGCTGCAAAATTTGTAATGAAAGATTTGTGAATGCATCAGCGAGGGCAGAGCATGTGAAATTTAAACATGTTGGTCCCACATTAATGTGTGAGATTTGCTCAAGGAAATTTGTAACTCGCTTGTTTCTGAAGCAACATATAAGTAGACATCATGACCCAAGCAGCAAGCTTTACTATGGCAGGAACATGATTCCACCAAACATGCCCGGAGAGCAGAATATGAGGTTCAGGGTTGATGTTGAGAAACAATAGTGGCATATATTAAAATTGACATATCTATATATGGGAAAGATAAGTCAGAGATTTTTAAATAATCCTAGCACTTGCTCAATATATTGTATTGTCTATGGAGCAATATATATGGCATACAAAGTGTATATTAGCAATAAATATATAGAAATAAACAGCTAAATTGCATGTCTTGGTACTGCATTGCTAAGACATTGTCTTGTAAAATTTTACTTCACATTCAAAATTTAGTATAAAAGATTTTGAGCAACCCTCCTTCAATCTGCTTGTGCCTAAAGTTGTTGATTGTGATTAGTGATATTATAAAAGGACAAAATAAACTAATAGAACTATTTATAGCATGTACAGGGTTTGTTATGTCTAGACCTCATGTATTTTTAATATGACTCATTTGCATGTTGTTTTAATAAATTTTACAATAGAATTGATTGTATTTTTTTAATTCGAATAATGTTTATTGCTATGACTTTTGTACACTTTTTATATAGGAGTAATAAACATATTTATCTTTCGATATTTGCTGTGACTATGAGTTAAAATTATTGCTATATTTATGAGTAAATCCTCTGTTCTGTAAGAACTTGTGATCACATATATGTATTATGTTGGCTATAAAGTTGGCTGTAAAAATATATAGCTAGAAAAATAACTCGGCAATTAGTTTTACTGTAAAGATTTCCGACTTTTCATGTCAATAAAATCAGTTCTCCAAACAACCAACCAACACTATAATATAACCCTTCGATTAGGGTCATCAAATGCTATGTTGCTGGCAAATCCTACTTTTTCTGTCCCTTCTTCGCTCACATACAATTTACTCTGTGGATTGTAATGCCTTTGTACATGTTTTCGTAATTGATGGCTGGTTACAAACTTTGCATGACATACATGGCATTCTTGTGTAGGACCAAAATGCTTTCTTCTCTTGTGTTCCATCCGTCTAGAAGCAGAAAGAAAGCTTTCATCACAAAGATCACAAGGAAAAGGTCTTTCTCCCGTATGTAGTCTCACATGATACACCAGAGCAGCTTGAGAAACAAATTTTCCACCACACTGTTCACAGTGGAACTTTTTTTCCTTAGTATGTTTGACTATATGGTTTCTTAATCTACTTATTGCATCAAATTTTTTGCCACACCAATTACAAGACATCACATTTCCGAAGCCATGATCAATTTTTAAATGTGTCCGTATCCCATTTTTCCGGGCATAACCTTTACTGCAAATATCACAGAAGAAACTGGGTTGTTTGTTTTGAATACTTCCACATGTTTTAAGATGAAATTTGAAGGTGTATTTATTTGAAAATTTCTTCTCACATCTAGGACATGTGTTTGTTTGGTGTTTATTTAAATGGGCCTTCAATTCTTTTCTTGAAGGCAACTGTAAGTAACAAAGCTTACACACAGCTGAGACATGAAATGTCCGTTCATGAACTTTGAGTATTCTTTCTGTACTGAACATTTTAGGGCATTTTGGACATTGTAATTTTTTTGGGTGATGTACTCGCTCTGCATGTTCCTCCAGTTGAATTGGTGTTGAAAATATTTTAGGGCACAATGGACAAGGATTCTGTAATTTAGTATGCACTTTTGAGTGTTTTATTAGGTCAATGCTGGAAGTGAACCTCTCTCCACATTCCTCACAAATAGTGTCAATGACAGTTTGTTTTACTTTAATATATTTACGTCTACTCTTCATTATATCTTTTATTTTTACTAAAGCTGTTTTCTTATTTCTGGTAATGTAACATTTTCTACTTGTAAACAGTAAATTGTCAGTCTTATTTATCATCAAGTATATGCTTTGGGCATTAGAGTTTACGGTGTCAGACTGAGACAAACTATCAGACAGTCTGTTTAGAACATTTTTCCAGTTTTCATTAGAGAACTGGCAAAGTTTTTGGAATAAGTAACCATTAACTGTATTTTTAGCACAACTGATGCACAGAACTTGTGGCATTTGTGGTTGTGATGTTACCTGAAATAATAAATAAATCGTACATAAATTAAATATAGTAGATTTTCTTACATAAAATTGAACTAATGAGAATTGGAACAACAATTTTTTCTAGGAAACAATAGAAAGGATGTATTATCATATGTAATTTTGTTAGTATGCCTGTTTAATTTATTGAAGGTGGATTATTAGATGTTATTCACAATAGGGAAAAAAAATTAAAATTTAACAATTTCATGAACCAATCATAGATGTACATATTCTAAGCCATATTGGAATATGTAGCACTTTTAATCATAAAAAATGATGTTTGAGTTTTATATATTGCCCTTACACCGAGTTCACGGAACATGTTCGTGACAGTGACAGTCTCTTCATAATACGGCGTTTTCACCTGCAGGCGTTCTTCTATTGTTATTTCCTTCCTCTCAGTGGATGCGAAACACAGTCTGCATATATGTGTTGTTTCACCGCTGATGTACTTTAGCGCTGATAATGCTATTTTGTCGTCAAACATTTCTTATGCTTATCAGTTATTGTAATTAACGATATTGTACAAGTAATCGTGATTTATATCACCCACTGGGACTAGTAATAAATATTTTTATAACAACGGATGATGTTATTCGTTATCGATGTACTTGAATATCCTGTTGTTCACATTTAGTTCATAAAGTGAATATACAGAGTATGATTACAAAGTGACATTGACAAAGCGTGCAGCTGTTGTAACTGTTTGATAATGATTAGTGTCACTTTGACATTAGATTTAAAAACTTACAGCCAATTTTGAATGTAGTAATATAAGTGTTCTATTAAATTTATTAAACAATGTTATTTAAAAAGATTCAAGTGACATTATTGAAGTAGACACGTTATTAAAAATTCTGATATTTTCAGTTTATTTGTGTACGGCAATTAAATTATTAGGTGTCCGTATAAAATTTTTTAATGGACCTAAACAATAGAAAAGGAAATAAAGTCGCCTTTTTCCCATTTAAATTTTAAAATAATTGAACTTAGGAAGAATTTCAACATAATAAAAAAAAGTAACATCATACCTGTAATCCCCGAAGGGGAAGACAAAATAGTGTCATGTTCTCGCGTTTTACCAGTTACGTTACAGGTCCCACAATGGAATAGGAGATGACCTATTGCCGTATACCGGACACAGATCTAGACTTCTAGCCACTACTGGAAATTACTGGTAGAAAGTCTAGGTTAGAAAAAGCTCAATAGTACCAGACTCGCGATTTTAAGTCAGGATTTTCAGATCGGCAATCATGCTTGCAACCATTCAACCAATGAGGCAGTCAAAATAGAAGCAAGTTGTTTGAATAAAAAGTGCTTCTTAGAATAATTAGGTATAGCGGTGGTATTTATCAATTGTTGTAGTGTATAGATACGATTATGACCTTCTTAAAATAAAATAACGAATCATATTCTGACAACATTTTATTAAAAATATAACTTAGATCAAGCTGTTAAATTAGCAACAATACATCCCCCGCGGACATACAATATACAACGTACAACTAAAGTAAATCTCTATAATATACAATTACTTCTCTTTATTTAACGCGTCTATAAATTCTTCTAGCTTCTCTTGCACTTGTCGTACTCGTTCTGAAACATACAAATAAAACGTCAATCTAAACAAAATATAAATTCATGACGACTTATGCATGACATAAGTGCATGAGTTATATATATGAGACACTGAAGAATATCCAACTTCTGGACAGACGTGTCACTCCGTAACCGACTAAAGGCCGAACATTACTATAGGAATCGGCCCTCGTAAAAAGTGTGAAGTCACAACAAAGTTCTACGACTGTGACATAAGTAAAACCGAATAGAATTTCCGGTCAGTCTCGTTGACACTCGAATTCACACCTTAGTACATCTAGGATATTGTGTTTGACTTTAAGATACAGATGGAACATGTCATGAACGCGAGCCTATTTCTGGATTTAAAAAAAATGTACCTGCTTCTGTTGATATGTCACTAAAGTCCAAACGCAAGGTAGTTATTTTAAGTAACATGTTTTATTTGGTGCGAGGTCCTTCAATATTCAGGGACCCTAAGAAAGTCATAAGCATTGAAACTCACTTAGCTCCTCAGCGAGTTCCACTCTCCTTCCGGAGAGAAGTTTCTTCTTTACTTCGGGATCAGCTGCCATCTGGGAAATTTAAGAAATATAAATCATTATAGTCATCAACCCTGTTATCTTTTCACTGTAGGACATGGGTGTCCGTTCAGACTATGAAGATTTAAAGCTGTAGTTTGCAGACGCTAGACAAGCACGAGTTAGCAAAATTTCACAAGTCTCACAGGACATTATGGAGAACTCTACAATATTCAGATGTTTATGAAATTTTATACAATGATATTATCATCGATATGATTAGGAGGAAGCAGGTGACGTTAGGGCGGGTGTTCCTTATGGCTCGTGGGAATCTACTGTATTCGAATCCGGATTGGAGTGTTGACGGTTGTCGTAGTGTCCGTGTAGGTGGGGCGAGTAGGGCGCACCTCGTCGAGCACCTCGCGCAGCTCGCGGTCGAGGCGCGCGGCCTCGCGGTTGCCGATCTGCTGGCGCAGCGCGTTGGCCGTGGTGCGCAGCGTGCTCTGCACGCGCCAGAACAGCACCACCTCGCAGCACTCCTTCTGCGCCGCGCACGCACACGTCACCCATCAGGCCACAATGTTAACAATATTGTCTATAGACTCACTAGAATTAAACATGCTTTGTTTACATTATCTTCCAAAATGATTAACCAAAGTAATCTTTTGAGTCATAATTTTGTAAGAAGCTAATAAACCATTTAATTATTCGTTTTGATTAAACCCTTTTACGTATATTTAAATTTTAACCAGTGAGCCAATTTTTTCAACATATTTGCAACGTCTTTCTACAAAGGCATGGGATTGAATAAAACGTTTCACCAGGCTGTCTCTAAACTCACCATGTTATAGTTATAGAACTAAGTTGT